>ML837754.1:18145-31017 GCA_009831015.1 Picea engelmannii | reverse complement strand
CTATAACCTCCATCTGGCTACTCTGGTCATCATAACCCTCTGCAATGTAATGATGTCCCAAAGTGGGGAGATTACACACCCTTCCGAGCATTGTATGGATATGATGCTCCCACTTTCGTAGACTTGGTTTTCGGGGAGAGCAGAGCTCCCAAGGCCAAGGATTGGATCACAGAGAGTCAAGAGATTCTCAAGTTGTTGAAAGAGAACCTGTAGGCTGTAGACAACACAGAATCGGGAGAAGATGAGCGAGGACAGGCACAGGATAGAGCAAATATTTGAGGTTGGGGATCTGGTTTTCTCGAGACTCCAACCTTACAGACAGTCATCTCTGAAGAATAGTGAGGCCGAGAAGATCAAGCCCATATTTTATGGCCCTTACAAGATCATGCGCTGAGTAGGTGAGGTTTCTTATGAGCTAGAACTTCCAAAGGGGAGCAATATTCATAACGTGTTCCACGTATCTTGCCTCAAAAAGGCAGTGGGACAATTCATCAACACATCAGAGGAGCTTCCCCCATTGGATGAGGAGGTACAGTTGGAGTTAGTTCCGGAGGAGGTACTGGAGTTCCGGGAGCGGAAACTATGGAGCAGGGTCATCAGAGAGTGTTTGATCAGATGGAGAGGGCTTCCAATAGAGGACGCTACTTGGGAGAGCGAGAAGGTGTTGTAGCACCCTGGATTGGTACTGCTTGAGGACAAGCAATTTCGAGAAGGGAGGATTGTAATGTCCCTTTACGAATAGAATCTCTAGAGAGGAAGCTTAATGGTCTAAACCACATAGTTAGACTATAGCCAGGGCCAGAAAGGGGTAAACAGGGTTACTAGAGGTCACTCCAGTCAAAGGTGTTATATTAGAAAGTGACATTGAGCTAAAAGTGGCATGAGCTAAAATTAGAAGTCAACAACGAATTAGGGTTTCGGGAAACTATAAGAGAAGGTTCAGCGGCCTAATTCACCGTTATGTATATTTTGACTTGTCATTGAGGAGAGAGGCGCATCTCAGGAGAGGTAGCTCAGTGGATTCCAGGAGGAATACACCAGTGGTTGATTTCGGTGTTGAGAGACACACCCTAGTCACCGGGGAGGTCACACAGATCTTCCATCAATCTTCAGCAATAGTTTCGCAGGTTGCAGCAGCAAGGGCACAGGTTGCAGCAGCAAGGGTGCAGGTTGCAACAGCAAGGGCGTACTCATTCAGGGTGAGGGCGCAACTTCTGAGGAGGTTCAGTGGATTGACTCGTCCCTTTCAGGGAGAGTTCAGAGATTCCCCTCCAACCCAGTTGAGAGGAAGGAAAGGCGCATATTTTGTCTAGTTTCTCGTCAGATTCTGATGGAGGAATCATCTGGGGTGCACTTTCTGTACATTGGGAGTGCAACACTTGGGGAGGACATATTCGGGGTTCCCGAGCAATCATGGGTTCAGATTCGGGGAAAGCCTTCTGACCCATTTCACAATAGACCTGGGCGATGAGTTTGAGACACACATCAGCCGATTTCGATGGTGGAATCACTAGGTTGCAGTTTTCCAAAGAAAAGGGGGCGCATTTCCCCCATGGGGATCCATCTGAGGACCAGATACACCAATTGAGGTTTGGACAGTCACCAGGACTGTGAGGCAGAGAAAGGCGCATTGTTTGGGACAGTTTCTAGGCATTTCCAAGAAGTATAGCCACTAGGGCGAACTTTCCAAACTTGTAGCAGTTGTCGTATGAGGTGGCATATCCGCAACAGTTCTTCATCTCATCCATTGCATTCGACAACATTCTTTGGTATCGAGTATTATTTTTTTAGTTTCTATTGTATTCCGACTAAGATCCTTTTGTCATTGATCTAGACGAGTGATTTATTTTATTCAGCCGCATTCGACATTTGTCCTCCACAGAGATTTCATAATATAAGCTTTGCACTCTTTTGTCGCCATTATTATTTGAATGCTCATTTATATGTTGTAAACAATTAATCCTACACACACATCAGTAGAGTTTCCTAGACTAGCCAAGTCAAAAACATTACAATTAACAATATTTAGAAATGCAAGCTAGCTCTCTAATATAGTATTATTCAAGGACAAATGAACAAAGTAATTACAAGAAGCAAATTTACCATAACCTCAACACATCAAATGGAACAATGGGCATCCACACATTTGGACAACACCGCAAGAATGACCTCCAAAGTCTTCAATTATTTATTCCACAAAGCTTGAAAGCATTACAATAGCATAACCCCAAGTCTCAAATTCTAACTAGACCAAGGGAGAGTCTTCCTTATTATATAGCAAGAGGGAGGAGTTTCCAAGAGAGGAGAGCGCACCACTTGGAGAGGGAGGGCGCACCACATGTTAGCAAATGGTGAGACAAGTGTTAATACATCGCTGCCACCTCTCATAGAACTCCTACAAGTCGCCATGTGTGAGTGAGAGAGGTAGAGAGAGGGTGCCACCTCTCAAGAGGTGGGAAGCCTTCTTCATGAGTGCGCCACCTCTCCTCAAGGAGGGTGCACCTCACATTGGGGAAACCTCCTAACTCAAGTCAAACAACAACACACTCACCCATAACTCCTCTCCAAGTGCCAACAAGGCTTATTCAACTTAAGAGAGGGTGAGTTAACTTGAAACATGTTTCCGACATATTTCCCAAAAAATAGCACTTGCTGCTTTTTTTGTCTTTTATTGACTTTTTGCGAGTAAAATTAATTTTAAGTGATTAAAAATCACTAATTTCACTCAAAAAGTGGGTACATAGGTAAAGTGGGTATTCTGAGTGTGAAAATGAATACCCCCAAGGCATATAATTACTCCTAGTGCCACTTATTTAACTTAGGTATTATTTAAATTAAAATATCTCGTTTTTGTGGGAAATTTTTTATTTGCATAAAACATTAAAAAAAAACTCAGGGGGACTTAACACATTTCCATGAGACTATAGGAGGATGATTAGCATGGTAATATACATTATACACTAAACTTAGATAACCAAACTAAGGCCTATTTATTAGTACACACTCCAGCTTTGGAGGAAATGAGTGAAAAACTCAAAAAATATAACTCGCTTTAAAAATTCAAGCAAGAAATAATTAATAAGAAAAAAAGACACTCTAGAGTGATGCACTCATGAGTCTTAGGAGGATAATCCTTTTACAATTTCATCATGCTAAATTCATCTTATTACAATTCCCCACGGGGGTATGGAAATACAGTAAAAAGGAAGAAAAGCGGCCATAATGGTCGGTTGGAATTCTAAACTCTGAATTTTGAACAAGTATTTGTTCAATCTTTGGCGGCTCAATTGCAAGTCCATCCTAGTGCAACTTGGTGGGTAACAAGCCTCACCACCGAAACCAATCTCTTTCTCTAGGGTTTTTCGTCCCAAAATCCAAAGCCACAAGAGCTCTCTCAAATTCGTTTTGAGAAATAACAATGCATAATGAGAGAGGGCACTCTCATTCTCCTTTATTTTTTCGTCAACCCTTTTCGGACCCTTTTACCCTTTTAATAAAATAAAGTGACTTTATAAACTCAAGTCACTTAAAAACACCTTTTAATTAATTACTCAATGTCACTTCTAAAAAGTTACTTTTCTGCCCCCATGACATTAAATAATTAATTAATCCCTTTTTCCACTGACTATAGCCGACAGGAATCACCTAGACTATTACGTCAATCTCCTGGAGAGATCACTTGGAAAGGGACATTACAATTTAGTACCCCATACCTAAAGTCATCAATACTCGAAGTGCTAATATTCTGGAATCTACGACAATCAATGAAGTTGCCAAAAGTGGTTATAACATATGGGAAGTTTTGGCTTGGCTGTGACCTTAAAAATAGATTACTATTACAAGGAGGCTAATTCCAAAAATGCAAAAGCTGATGGATTCTTGAGGTTCTTTGACTATCGAGAAATGGAAGAAATACGTACAAAAATTGGATCAATAAAATGCAATAAAACCTCTCTGTGCTTCCAAGCTAAATCTGGCCATGCTTTCACGGTTTCGAGTAGCATTACAAGTATGATTTGTAATCTAACATGATAACAAAACTCTAAAAATCTGAGATTTCAACTAGAATAAGTGGATTACCGTGCATTGAAACAGTTTGGTGAGGACCACAGTCTTAGGATCACAGTACTTTTGTTCTAGATTCTGTTGTCTTTAAATTCAATTTCTAGAAACCAATTTTTCAATGTAAAAAATAAGTGCATTTAAAAACCGGAAAACAAGACCAGAAAGTACGTGTTATACTTTTTCATCATTCTGCTCCTCACTAAACTGTTCAAATCCCTATCTGCGTCATATGCTGCACCTTATTCTGCTAGTGGTTGAAACAAAACGATTTCATTCTGCGTCATATGCTGCACCTTATTTGCCTAGTTAAGTGTAGTATAGAATATTTAAATGACAGAAAAAGCGATGACAACAATCATCTGGATTTTACCTTTTTCAAATTATATTGGTGATGCCCTCCCCAAATTTTCTCAAAGTTGAAAGAATTATTTCTTAACGTGGGTGCAGAAGCTAGTTGTTCCATTCTCTTTGGCATTGGAGCTGCTGGTGGATTTCTAGTGTTTGACAAGAAGAAAAAAAAGTGGTTGTAATCCAGGATTACATACTTGGAATTAACAAACATTTGCATGCCAAATTCCATTAGAATATTCAATTTGGAGTAAACATTTCAATCAGAAGACAATGCAGACGTGTAATTGTCATATTTTTCAGTTCGTGGACTTTGCACTGTGCAGTTAGTGTTTTCTTTTCAATTTTGCTAACTAAAACTATGTTATATGATACCATTTGAAAACTGAATTACAACATTAATGGACTACATGAGAAGAAATAATATCTGCAATGGAACCATAGGAAACTAAAATGAAATTTATGCAAATTATTGTCTCTATAATATACAAATGTTAAAATTGATAAAGGCCCTAAGAATTCAAGGATTCAAACTGTTTATTTTGTGCCTTGAAAAATCCTTAAGCATGGTAAATGTGTATAATCAAAACTAGAATGTCCAAGCTATAGTTCATATTGTATTCCAGTATTTTGCACAAATCAATTGGTATTAGAGCTTAAAAATTAAGGCTTTTTTAGATTTCTGCAATTTTGACCACTTTTGAGATTTTCCTCCAGAATTCTCCTTGACCTCTCAACTCCAAATGATTTACAGGTGCATTAAAATCCTCCTTTTAGATACTCAACATATAACATGTACGTAACCCATTATTGCTTAGAATTTTCTCTCAAAAATTTCCACATATCCATATTGTTTTGCAAATTTCTATAATTTTTCTGCAGCCCTAGTTTTTGTTTGTACCTAACTCATGACATTGCATATTTTCACTTGTTTCACAAGTTCAAGTAATGATGAGACTCAGTCCCTCAACAGAATTAGTCCAAATATGTAAATATTTGTATTATTCATTTTGTATTTTTCCTAGTTCATTGTAAATAATTCATAAGTGACTTGGTCAAACTTGATCACTAATACAAAATATGTATATTTTACTCTAATCTTGGGATACTTTCTCAAACATGATAGCTCTCTAACAGTTTTGTACTACAATATAAAATGCAGATATGTGTACAATTGCAACAATACTCTTCTCATATTTGCATACTTTCTTTCTCATTTCTCTCGTATATAGGTATCTATTGACCACCTATTTCAACTAGGTGTCAACGTCGTGTACCATGAAGATACATACCTTATGGTACGACAAGTTTGAAGACTTATGGCTCAGCGGGGCAATTTTGCTCCCAACACTTCTTTTTATGTCCACGGAATGCTCGCTCCCTTGTGTGGGATAATTTTGTAATATGTTAGCATGGGTCAAGTTTTATTTATTTGCCTAGGACTTTATCATTAGGGAAGTCCTTTCATCCAATCTTTTTTTCTTGAGGTAATTAATCTTGCTTTTCAACGATTTTAATTACTCTTGAGTTTTTCACTCAATAATCCTCCAAAGTGGTGAAAGGCGTTCTAACGATCGATCCCAGTGGGTGATTAAAGTATAACGATGTTGTAAATGACCATGCTAGACATCTCCTAGAGTCTTGTGGAATTCCGCTAGGTTTTGATAGGATTTTTTAATAATTAAAATTTTCCGTAAATTGGAAATTTTAATTATTTTTGATGAAAAATGTAAAAAATTGATCCTTATGGATTTTGTATAGGGGTGTGAGTACTCAAATCAAATGGATTATGACCCCCTACACCTTTGTACCAAATTTCATCTCAATTGGACAAGTTTTGCTAGGTCATTGTCCATGAGGAATCCAAGTCAGTAAAAAATTAGCGAATAATTGACTAAGGTAAAAAAGCCAAAAATTGTAAAAGTGACTAAAGTCAAGAAAAGAAGTGGGGAAATGTTTTCTAATGTATTTCCTAAGTTGGAAAAGTGAAAATCCACTTAGAAGAACCCCCCCAAGTCAAGTTAACAACTTAAGTTGAGTCTCCATAGTGAGAGGGGCTCCCCCTCTTCTTCATGAACTTAGGGGAAAGTAAAAATTAAAGTGAAAAAGTGCATAAAAACCTAAGTGTKCCCTTCCTATAGCCTAACCTCATGTTTGAACAAAAGAAAAGGTGTTTCCCCCCTCACATTTCACCCCTCAAACCCTAATTCACTCCAAAACCCTAAAAGTGAGCCCCCCTTGACTTGTTCTCTCTCTCTCTCTCTCTTGGATGGGTGACACTTGTAACTCATCCAAGAGGGGTCTCTCCTCTTTCCCTCCTTTAAATTAAATCCCTCTCTCCTCATTTTGACATGAGTTTTCACAACAACTCTATTATGCCAAAATCTCTCCCCACTCTCTCTCATTCTCTCTCATTTTTCTCTTATAATTTTGGTGTTGTTGTCATCCTTATACACACCTACAAACGTGGAAAAGTCTCAATCCACTTGGTGTGTCCTTAGAGGCACAATGCCCAAGTTCAAGCCCACTATCACCTCGACTTGAACTTCTTCCGTCTAGGCTTACTCCTAGGGAAGCCAAGGGGGATAGACCCTAGTTACTATGTGAGTTATTAGGTGAAATCTAGGAGTTAATTTTAGTTTGTTAAAGGTAGGGGGAAACTAACCTATATGAGAGGCAACAATGCAATGCAAACCTTTAATGAAAAGCAAACCTTTCCCTAAGTCAACTATGACTAGTGCCTAAGGTTGGGCAATGGGGTCAATTAAGTTACAACAAAGATCTAAATACAAAGCAAAGAATAACTTTACAAAATAGATGAGATACAAAAGAATTATAGCAACTATCAACAAATAAAGAATATCTAGATACTACAACAATATACAAAGATACAACTACTTACAAATGAAATGAGTTAAGCACTAGTTAGATCTATTACAATAGTGAAGCAATTATTAAACTAACTCTTAATGGATTTTGCAGATAAGAAAAGGAAAAAGCTCAAAGATGCATTCACCACAACTACACAACTTGCAACCCAAACTTGAAGGCCCCAAAGGAGAGGTGTGCAACTTCAAGGAGGCAGCTAAAGCACAAGTGTGCAACTCTAAAGGAGACAAAACATGGAAATGAAGCCACCAATGGGCACTAGTGCGCAACTTTAAAGATGAAGTAACTTGAAAACAAAGTCTCCAAGGGCACTAGTGCACAACTTCAAAGATGAGATATTCAACCACAACAATGCTCAATTAAAATGCTTGGAAGATGATGCTTGAAGTAAAAGTTGCAAAAATAAAAGAGCATACACAACTTAGATTGGATTATAGAGTTAAGGATTAGGTTGTCGTGAGTAGATTTTACAGTTGAAATTAGTGAGGTGAAGTTGCAATCCTAGACTAGGTGACTTCCCCAATACTCCTACCGCTTTGGCCAAAAGGATTGCTAGGTGCTCGATAAGCAAGGCAAACAAGGCCTTACCCTAGCTCCACAGGTCAACCCGGAAAACTTGGGCGCTCAACAAGGGGGACACCTAGTGCCGTGAGATCATCCCTGATCTAGCACCCCAAGTAGCCTCCACAAGCCCTCATTTTGGTGGTGAAAGTTGTATCAGTAATGGATGATCTAAATAAGCTAGATAAATTAATCCCCTTAGAGCTACAAGTAAATTGATTTACCGATTAAAAGTTACTTGTGTTGAAAGCTTGAGTAAATGAAATAACAAGTGCTTAATGAAAAGTACAAGAAATGAAGTATGCCTCCAAGGGATTATACAAGAATAAAAAAGGAAATGCTTCTAACTAGCAAGATATACACATGAACTTGAAAGGAAAATGAGACTAGAAGAATAAACCATAAACCATTTAGCATGCTAAAATAGCCTTACGATACTACATGGGTAGCAAAGCCAATCCTCTTTGCAGGGTGTAGGCAAAATAAATAAACAAATAAAATAACTGGACTTGAAATGAAAGCAAGTAAACCTAGCCACATAACCTTGTCTTAAGAACAAGTGGGGCAACAAAATAAAATCTTAAAACAGAAAACTACTTATGAATCCTAGCCTTACGATTTAGCATGAGTGGCAAAGCCAAACCTCTTTGCTAGGTGTAGGCACAAATTATATACAACTTATACAAAACAGAAAATTAGAAATTAGTGAATAATGCAAGCCCTAGATACTCTCTTGGACTGCTTACAATCAAGGAAAGAGAAGAGAGAAGTAAGGGGTTTTGTTACCCCAAGTTGGAGGCTCTTCTTGAGTGTTTTGTGGCCCAAATTGTGCAACACCTCCCCTTGTATTGGCGAGAATCTGCAAAAATCAGTAACTTAAAGCTTGTTGGAAACGCTGAAAATGTACAAAACAACTCACAAAAATTTCTATTAGTGAAAATATAAATTTTTACCATAAAAATATGAACATATAATATGATTTAGGGCCTATTTTATAACTGAAAACCCACCACAAATCTTCAAGGGATGATAGAAGTTAGAACATAAAATTAATGGAGGAATATCTTGTTTGAACAAGCAACTTCCCAAATCTGAAAATTGTTTCTCCAAACCCTTAGTGACCTGCAAATAACTGAGATCTTGCTACAAAACAATAAAGAGGTGAGCACATGAAATGGAAATTGAAAAATACTTTCAATAACCATACAAGCAACTCACTAAGTCTACAACAATAGTACCATAAACTTAACCAAGAAAAATACTTTGCTTGGGGTCTCCTAAATTAAATTTCAAGGCAAGAAACCCACAAGAAAAATATGGCAGCAATATCACCTCAAACCAAGACCATTAGGAGCATCAAGAAGACTCCCAATGCACTATGAAATTCCTTCCAAATATTTTCTTTATTCCAATAGAAGCAGGCTTGAGAAAATACATTCCACAAGCTTGAGAAGAAAGAATGAAAACAAGAAGAGAGAGAGAGAGGAGTAGGAGAGATTTGGGAATAGTATCAATAGCTGAGAATAGATGTGTCAAATGAGGGAGGGGAGGTTTTGTTTTATACTTGGGAGCCAAGAGTGACCCCTCTTGGATGAACTCCAAGTTTCATTCAATGAAGAGAGGGTGAGCATCTCAAGGGGGGCACATTTTTAGGGTTTTAGTCATCTAGGATTTGTGAGGGGTGAGTGAGGGGGAAGGGAAATACCTTTTTGACATAGTCCAACAGTGAATTAGACTAAAGGGAGCGCACTTAGGGAGAAAGGAGTTTTCTTCTTTTAATTTTTCACTTTTCAGGACTTTCTCACCAAAGGGGGCACAACTTCCCTAGGGGAGATTGGTGGGATGAGGTGATGGCTCCGCGAGGGGGTGAAATTAAGTTAGGAAAGGTGTTTCACTAACTTAGGAAAGGGTTTAGGCATCATCTTCCACTCTTTCTCTAACCTTTTTGCTCATTTTTACAAAAAATTGACACTTTGACTTTGTCAATTAAGTAATTAAATTGCTGATTCAATACTGACTTGGACTCCTCATGGACAATGACCTAGAAAAACTTGTCCAATTGAGATGAAACTTGGCCCAAGGGTGTAGGGGGTCTCATTCCATTTCTTTTGAGTACTCACACCCCTATCAAAATCCCCAAGGACCTAGTTTTTACATTTTTACATCAAAAATAATTAAAATTACCATTACTTGGGTAATTTTAAAAAATTAAAAAAAAACTACTTAGCATGGTCATTTACAATATTCCAAGACCCTAATCACCCATTGGGCTCGATCATTAGAACGTCTTTCACCACTTTGGAGGATTATTGTGGGAGTGAAAAACTCAAGGGTAATTAAGAAGGTTGGTTAGGCCAAATTAATCACCTGAGTAAAAAAAACACTCGATGAAATGACTTCCCTAATGATAATGTCCTAGGCAACTAACCTACAATATGATCCATGCAGACCCATTACATTATTATCCCACACAGGGGAGCAGAAATTCCAATTACAAAAACAAGTGTTGAGCCCAAAATTGTCTTGTAGAACCAGTAAGTCTTCAACTTTGTTGTACCATCAGGTACATATCTTCATGGCACATGGAGTTGACCCCCTAGTTGAAATAGGTGGTTAACAAGTGTCCTTTAGTAACATTTTTTGGAGCAATAAAGTGAGTATGTTCTAATAGCTTGAAAGGTACTTTCCAAACCTAATAGAAATAATCCACAAAGATTAATAGCAATTCTACTACTAATCTATCCCAAGCAAAATACTTTGTTTGGATCTCCAAGTGAAATAATGCAAGTAAGGAAAGACCAATAAAATAATTGCAGCAATGTTACCTCAATATTAACACAATACCATGGCTCCAAGAATACTCCAAGAGACACAAAGGATCCTCCAAAGCTTCAATTTTATTACCAAGAAAAATTTGCCAAATGGCACCAAGAACCATGAGAGAAAACGAGAGAGAATGAGAGAGGGACGGGAGAGATTTTGGCATAATAGAGTTTTTGTGGAAAATCTATGTCAAAATGAGGAGGGAAGGTTTTCGTTTATATGAGGGAGAGAGGAGAAACCCCTCTTGGATGAATTACAAGTGTCACCCATCCAAGAGAGAGAGAGAGAGAGAACAAGTCAAGGAAGAGGCACTTTTAGGGTTTTCGTAGTGAGTTAGGGTTTGAGGGGTGAGATATGAAGAGGGAAAACCCCTTTTGACTTGTCAAACATGAGGTTAGGCTTTAGGAAGGGCGCACTTAGGGTTTTAACACTTTTTTCACTTTAATTTTTTACTTTCCTTAAGTTCATGAGGAAGGGGGTTGGACTTTTTACTAGGGAGACTCACTTTTGGTTGTTGGCTTGGCATGGGGGGTTCTTCTAAGTGGATTTTCACTTTTCCAACTTAGGAAATACATTAGAAACCATTTCCCCACTCTCTCTCATGACTTTAGACACTTTTCACTAGGGGCTCCCCCCTTCTTCATGAACTTAGGGGAAAGTAAAAATTAAAGTGAAAAAGTGTCTAAAACCCGAAGTGCACCCTTCCTATAGCCTAACCTCATGTTTGAACAAAAGGAAAGGGTTTTTACCCCTCATATCTCACCCCTCAAACCCTAACTCACTCCAAAACCCTAAAAGTGAGCCCCTCTTAACTTGTTCTCTCTCTCTTGGATAGGTGACACTTGTAACTCATCCAAGAGGGGTCTCTCATCTTTTCCTCCTTTAAAAGGAAGCCGTCTCTCCTCATTTTGACATGAGTTTTTACAACAACTCTATTATGCCAAAATCTCTCCCTACTCTCTCTCATTCTCTCCCATTTTTGTCTTGTAATTTTGGTGGCATTTGGTAACCTTTCTTGGAGCAATAAAGTGAAGCTTTGGAGGATCTATTTTTTTTTTTTGGTGCTTTCATGCTGTACTTTTGGTTCTATTGGCTACTCTTGTGTGATATTTGCTCTTGGTGAGGTAACATTGTAGGTTTTGTTATTCTTGCTTCACATTGTTTTACTTAAAGAACCTTAAGCAAAGTATTTTGCTAGGGATAAATCTGTAGTAGTATTGCTATAGATTTATGTGATTTGATTTTATTAGAGTTTACAAAGTATTGCGTAGGCCTTGTTGCCGTCCTTATACACACTTGCAAACGTGAGCTAAGTCCTGCTAACTTAGTGTGTCCTTGGAGGCACAATGCCTAGGTTCAAAGCCCACATTGTCACTTTGGCTTGAACCTCTTCCGTCTAGGCTTACTCCTAGGGAAACCAAGGGGGGTAGACCCTAGTTACTAGATGTGATTAACGTTATGTTCTAGGAGTTGGTTTTAATTAGTTACAAGGTTGGGGGGAAGACTAACCTATGATGCAAAGGCAACAATGCAAGATGCAAAATTTACTTATGTCAAGCAAGCCCTTCCCTAAGTCAACTGAGACTAGTGCTTAAGGTTGGGCAAAGGGGTCAACTAAAGTTTAAAGGTGTTTGATTACAAAAGATTTACAAAGATACTTACAACCAATAATGAATGATAGATATACAACAATATTAAAATAGGAGATGTACAACAAGATACAAATTTACACAAGAAACAAGCTAACCATGTGTTTTAATGTGTAGGAATTAAAAGATATCAAGGCATGAACATCATCAACACATTAAAGTCAAGCATGCCCCAATAGCACTTACTCTATTGGACTGTTTTTCAATGGCAACATCAACACTCAAGACCCAACAAAATGATGCCTCTAAATGGGATGCGCTATCTCTTGAGGGATCACACCATAAAGAACACTTAACAAAAGATTTGAAAACTTTAAAGCACAAGTGTTCCACAATACTCAAAAATGACACTTAGTTAATTATTCCACAAAGCAAAAGAAATGTTACTTGCATGTAAGATTGAAAAAGAGTTATGCTTGCAAGTATTAAACCATAAGATATACCAATGTAGCTAAGTTGTTTAAATGCTTAGTGAGTTAAGGGTTACGTAAAGATTTTAATGTTTGAATCCTAGAAGAAGAAATCTCCGTTTAAACG
>ML837753.1:18958-32495 GCA_009831015.1 Picea engelmannii | reverse complement strand
AAAGTGGGGGGGGGGGGTTCAGAGGCCAGAGAGCCAAGAGAGCTTTAGGAGCAGGGCACTGTATTTTTTCAGTTTGTAATCCTGAGGGGCATGGATTGTAAATATTATGTTATTGAATATTCCTTTGAGTTGTTTTATCAAACTGTCTTCTTAGTTTACATGTTGTTCTGTTATTCTTTTCTGGATGTAGCATCTTTGATTTATGGATTCCTGAGGCAGTAGAGGAACTGTTGTCATCTTGCCCATGTTTCATCATTTTTCACTCAGACATTTTATGTTATTCTTCTCATCCGGATGTAACATCTATGATCTATGGATTCCTGAGGCGGTAGAAGATCTGTTGTCATCTTTCCCATCTTTCATTGTTTATCACTCAGACCCATTCTATCTTCCTTCTCCTCATCACCACATAAATCTTTTTTCTGATAGGTGGTTTTAATGCCTTCATTGAGTAGAATACTTATGACTCTATTTCCCAACAGTCTAGGACTGATCTGTAGTAACCTATGTTATATTTTCCTTTCTTAAAGTCTTGTTGATCCACCTCCTCAAACCATTTTAATACATTTTACTTTTGATGGGCACTGGGCTTATCCTCTAGCATTCTGAGGGTGATTCTCAGTGCTAACATTAATGGTGTCATTGTTGAGGATGAAAGTGAAGATATCTTCCCTGGGAAAACGAAAACGAAGAGATCCAGTTTTAGATGGTGAACTGAAGTTGGACACATTGTTTTGACTGCTCATCTTTCACCATGGCGACTCAATTGTTCGGAAATCTATTGGAAACTCCACTGGTTTGAAATGGACAATATTTATCTCAGAGGTATGATTTCTATGATTTTTCAAAGATAGTTGGTTTCCCTAATCCAGTGCCTAGTAGAGATGAATGGGAAAGTGGCCTTCCTAAATTTCGAGGAGAGGAGTGGGAGGAACCAGCTCAACATTTGCTGGATTTTCATGATTTTATTCATCAACTTCATATCATGCATGAAGATGTTCAGATTAAGCTTTTTAGGTATTCATTAGAAGGGATTGCTCATGATTGGTGTCGATCTCTTCTCATTGCAAGCATCATCTCTTTGACAGGTTTTCATGCAGCTTTCAATTTGTTTTGTAAAGAGTATTTTCTAGCTGAGTATCTTTATGAAAACTGTTGTGATGAGTTTTCTTTGCTTCATTAAGATTCTGCTAGTCACGAAAACCAGATTTTTGATGAAGCATTTATTATGGAAGAAAGCATTTTCCATGAAGATCAAGATGTGTTGAATGATATTCATTATGATAGAAATAACATAGAAACATTTGGCATCATATCATATGTATTTGTTGTTTTAAATGTTCATAAAGATCAACATGTCTCTTTTGAATATTCTGATGTCAAAGAGAAAGTGTATACATCAATATATATTTCTCCTGAATGTGAAGCTGAGATAAATGATAAGCTAATTAAAGAAACTAGGGAAGATTCATCTTTGTTTTTTCCTAGCTTTTCAGAATTGAAGGTAGATTTTGTTTGTTGCTCTTATGAAGAAAATGTGGAGGATATTTATGTCCTTGAAACATATGTTTTTGGCAACCCTGATTATGATGAAGAAGTTGTTTCGAATACTGACCAAAAACGACCAATTTTTTATGAATATCCCAGTGAAGATGATAAAGAGAAGATCTTCTTCATGGCTTCTTTGGAACCTCATAGCATGGTTCCTGTATATGATGATTATGAATATGATCCTTAGGAGGGCCATGAAGGAGAAAAGGAAGAGCTAAATGTGCAACTTATCTCCTATCCAACACTTGTAAATGAGAAAATATCTCATGGGATAGCCAACCTGCATCAATCCTTTATCCACCTGTACACTCTGAGAACACCAAACAACAGGTGAGCAGTGAGGAAATAAAGGAGGTAACGTTTTTCCAGTTTAACATGCCTTATTATAAGTTTTATGACCCTGTGGGGTTATATATGGAGTTGAGCTTTCCAAAAGCATTGGAGCCTGCAAAATTATTCTTCTTATCATCACTTGGAGGTATTGTCAGTGTTCCAAAACATGTTTTCATTCTGATGTCATACTTCCCTTACCTTTTATGGATCATTTGCAGTGAAAAGAAGAATTATGTTACCAAACAGTTTGGGTGGCTCTAGTGGAAGTTTGTTTTCACCTAGCCTATTGTAAAATTCAGTTAGAGTAGGGTCTTGTATATAAATAAGCTCGAGTGCAAGCTTGTCAGTTTTAGTTTTCTTTTAGTATTTGAATAAGTGACCCCATAGCCCTAGGATAAGACACTGAAGCTGATTGTTCTTTGCAGCTCGCAAGGAGCATGTCATCCCCTATGGACCCAATGTTATCACATAAAGTTGCCATGGGTCATATGCAGTTATTGTTCAGACCTAGGTTTGCACCTTTGTCGAGTCTCTCTCTTATTTGCATGCCTTCCTATAATTTTTTTCTCTTCTGGTTGATAAAGTCAGGTTGGTCAAGTATGTTGTATGCACAGGAAAAACTATGAGCAGAATGCAACGTTCAAAGTGTCTATGTACTCCTCTATATTCATACCGCTCCCAGCTCCCCGGTCTTTGAGGCTCACCACCTCACCTCGACACGATAACCCAGTTAAAAAGTATATATCCTCGACTTTAATCCTCAATGGTTGCCCATCGAGGTTGAAGCTCTCACTGTCAGGATCCCAGTAATCCACAAGCATCTCAAGTAACCTCACATGGGCCCTCATCCCTTTGAGTGCCCAAAAATTATACAAGCCACTTCTTTTCAGGGCCATTTGGGCCCCCGAATCTCTTTCCATAGCAACATCTACCTCCTCGTGCTCCATTTCCCTCCATTCTAGCACCATCCTCCCAGATAAAAGTAAATTTTTGAGTTAGCAACCATAGAAAACATTTTTTACGGACTTGTACGTGAGTTGTTGCATTCACAGTCGTGTATAGGGATGAGTACACACGTCCTGTATTTCACATAGTCGCATATAACCTCACGTATAAGTGACTCGATGAATTGTAGCTCGTGTACACCGAATTACTCAATTTGTGCCCTAATTTACTCATATTTTGAAACCTAATTTAAAAATCTAATCCACTAGAAAGGAAGCAGAGGGGAAGAGAATTTACCTGGTCCAAAAGGTTTTTGATTTCGTCGCCCAATGCTCCCGCAATCACCAGTTGAAGATCGGAGGTATTTTGGTCCAATCTTCACTATTTGGGTAAAAAGTCAAAATGACATAGTAATTTTTGGTTTTGTTACTATTTATAATGGTTTTTACTCACTTTCTATAGTTTCGAGTCATTTTTTCGCCTAATGGGCTAATACAACAGTGGATTGAGTTGGTTTTTGTAGTTTTCACCAGGGATTCTTGCGGATTTCAACATTATGTTGACCGTTTGTAACCACAGGCAGGTATTTTTCACTACCCAGCATATAGGATAGGTATCCATTCCACCATGCAATTTTTCATTGTCTTATAACTGTCACTCATATGCCTTAAGTACGAACCCATTTTTTGTGACATAGAACCTTCCATCTTTTATAAGGTGTATCGTTATCAAGTAGTAGAGACTTACCAAACATGGGTGCCCTAGTTAGATACTCTACTTCATTTGGTGCCCATGTAGAGATTTTTTCCATAGCACTAGAAGTCCCTTATAGCTAATACATGACTTTATGTTGAGCCTCATCTCTCACTCCTAAACATGTTGCCTTATACCTAGAGGACTCCCAACCGAGTTTAATTTAATCTCTTTTCCAACTCGTCTTCAAAAAGCGAAAAGATTGTCGAGTGAACTTGTCTCTTTCACACTCATAAATTGGATTTGAAAGGACATTCATTTGGTACAAGTTTATCCCTTTTTCACATCAAGTAGACTAAAGATCATGAAAAGGGACATTTTTTGGCGTTAAGTTGTGATTGCATCTGATTCCCTTGCTTGCAGTATTGAGCCTATATTCGATTCTCGCTTTGCGTTATAAACCATTTGCCTCGGCAGTTTTTCATCCTCAACCAAGCAGAGCCTCATTTATATCATTCACAATTTGACACCCTATACCCAGGAGGGAACATTCCCCTGAGTTTCCATCTCCCGCATACATCTCCTTTCATTGAGCATAGGTATGTTCCACTGTTGGAACTAGTTTTTCTTACTTGCGACACTCATTTCCTCCTTTGTATCATAACATTCATTTGTCTATGAAAAAACAAAAAAAGATGGATGGGAAGGGATTATTATCTTATATTGGCAGCGGTCGTGTCACCTTTGAGCAGAGCACAAAGTTATTGAGTCCATTTGCCATCATAATTTTGGGTTTAGCATGGCCTTAGTAAGCTGAGCCCGTTATAGAGATTTTTCTCTACCGATTGGTTACTCTTCCAGGCCCTATGGAGAATTTCACTGATGCCTCCTACATCTCATGGTTTCATCATTGATTCTATGTTGTCAGAGTCTTTGATATGTCTCATATTCAAAGGAAGCCTATCAACCTGTGTCGTCCATTCCTCAGAACTCTTGACTTTGTATGTCGGCCATACCCTCAGTTTGTCTCAAAACCACATGATACTATAGTCCTATCATGCACCTTGGTCCTACTTTCATCATTGGTAGGTAACATTGAACCCAGCAGTCAACATTTCATCATTGGTCGTTGACTGGGTGGTTTCCCTTGTGTTCGACGACAAGACATCTATTCACACATTAGGATTTGTGCAGTGTCTTGGATACCATTAGACTTATTGGTGGTTTCCTCACCCTTGTCAACAGTTTTCCTCATTGGCTACTATTCAGAGGGTATTTTTCATGTACCGCTTGCACTTGGCACACACGAAAGATGCACAGATTCGTTGGTTCATGAACATGTTCTTCATCGGATTTCCTCCAAGTCATGAAGCTCCTGCTTTGTACGTCATGTTGAATGATGAGAGATGCCTTAATGCTCTCCTTTCAGCGGGTCTCCTTCCATCGACTTCAGCTCATCTATTCTAGAAATGAGACCTAGAGTCTTATGAGTACCTTGAGGATTGCAGTCATTAGTGGCAGGTTCTCTCGCCATCGACAGTTGGGAATACATCAATGTCTCTTGATCGATGGATTCTTCAAGTGTTCGACCCCAACTCCTTTATTCACACTTGTAAGAATGTATTTGGTGCCTTGATACCTACTTTCATTATCAGTAGGTTGTCTCGCATTTTTTAATGGTATACCTCAATGACCGGTAATCAAACGATGTCTCATTGTGTTCAACCTCAACTCCTTTATTCACATGATGTAGACTTGCACCTTTAGCAGATTGTGTAGAAGACTTGAAGAAATTAGTATGTAGCTGCAGCTTTCCTGAGTTGTTTCTTCCTTTTCATTGGACCAGTTCCTATATGACTTCAGTGATCATGGGAGATCAGATTGTACTCCATTGTATACAGATATCTTCAGATTGATTTTAAGACTGGTTTTATTGGTCCTTGTTCGTGACTCTGACAACCTTTGGCATGTAACCGCATTTGTATTTGCCTATTCATGGCCACGAACAATTTTTTGGTATATTTTCACATGGATCTGCAGTGTAATTCAAATTGGCAACCATGTATGCAAAGTCGGGGCAGAATGTAATGGGCAACTAGTTCTTCCAGCTGGTTCCCCATCACTCCACTTCTGGGTTGTTATAATATATTTCATCCATCGCAAATACTCCTCTGACCTCACACATTAAGGGGCATATGTTATAGAAAGATTTGTCTCACCCTATGCAATCTTACATAGAGGGCCTTTTTCCATTTCCCTATGCAGACTTTCATCCCTTTTTGCAAATCCCAGAGCTAAAAAATACATTTTTTCCACATCTACGCACCTTGCCTACTATACAGCATGCGTATACACAGGTTGCACCACTACATCTCATGTACATTGGGATTTGTGCCCAAAAATGAAAAATGGTGTCAGGTTTCCATGTCACGACAAGAGATCTATGATCCTTGGCCTTCCATATACTGGAAACGCTCCGACTTGGACCTTTAGTTCCATTTGAAGGCTATAAATGGGCCAATTTCGAGCTATGGAAAAGAGAAGAAGAATTCAACTTTGAGAGAAAAGTTACTCTGGAGAAATTATTCACTTCATATTGAATCTGCATCCCTTTTTCCTTTAAGTCTGAACATAGTGTTCATCCCCCAAGCTCTTCCCTTATTGATTGATAACTTCATTGTCTCTCTTCTATGAGCTTGCCTTTGGTGGAGGCCCAGCTGGAAGGAACTTATTTTCTCGTTTATGAACCGTGCCGACATGGAAGTCTGTAACTTTTTCACTTCTGCTAATCATATATTAATAGAAATACTCTTTTCCCATCCAATTGATATCTTGAAAATATTTGAATTATTATTCCATGGGCGTATTTGTTATGTATATTAATGGATTATGCTATTGAATGTGCTAACGTCATATATTATCACCATATGCTTTCTTTGCTTGGTTTTTGAGGACTAGTTGCAGGTATATAGCTTTGGGTCAAGTGCTCAACGGTGGACTTCATCGAACGTCTGGACGAGGTAGGCCTTTTATCTTGTCTTGCTAGCATATTTGTTTATATAGCATACTTGAGAATAGAGTTGATTTATGGAGTCATTTTCGTCTACTGTGGTTTACCCTAGCCATAAAGATATTTTCCTCGTAACATTGGTTCAACGATCGAATAAATTGGTGGTTGACCATATCCAATTAAGGATCCTCGATCCACATTTTATGGACAGGTGCAACGACCTTCACCCGAGTTTGTTGATTTTGGTCCATGACTGAAACCCATTTATAGACGATCATTGTGATCGTTCTATTGTCATCTTAGATCGTTAAATCATCTCGGGAGATCTTATCTTTATCTCATTGAGAAAGTTGTGCTACAATGTTTTTCGACACCACCACTGCCTCTGAGATCTGTTATCCTTTGTGTTCAATCCATGTTCCAACATTTCCTTATTGAGTATTATTATCTTTCTGAAATATGAAAGGATAGAAGGAATATGTGCTTTATACCTCTTGAATGCCCAATAATCCATTCTTTAGTAAATTTCATGATTAATGCATGTTGTGAATGCCTATGGTTGAGAACCCAACTCTGAGAACAGGCATGGGTTGCTTGGTTGAATAATTTTCTATAATTTTGGAAGACTTTGCAGAATGAGTTATCTTCCTTTGAATGTATATGTAGAGGAACTGAACTTCTTGATTAAAAGCTCCGAAAAATACAAAGAACATAGTGAAGAGATGTTCACTTGGAAAAATTGTTACTATTTCATGTATTATCCATTCTTTTAGTCTGGTTGTGGTCATTCCCAGCACATAGGGTTTTCCCTATACCAAGCATTCGGGTCGGTAGATCTCGTGGGATCCAAATCCCCCTTTGTATTTGAATGCTACAAGTCACAAGATTTTAGATTGGAATCCTGAGAATGGTGAGGTCATGTTGACGGAAATTCCACGTGGAGACCACATAATTGATTACGATGAAAAGAGATAATGATGAAGGTCGTCAATGATGTTGCAATGGCAAGCCACAAGGTTTTTACCAACGGGAAGAGTCAAAATCTAGAAAAAATAGCTTAAGTGTTGAGATTCAATCTCGATTGTTCACTGGATAGCAAGATTTGATCTTGATCATTCATTGGGATCGAAGGTTGGAAAGGCTCGCGGGATTAGTATCGCAGGGAAGATTATGCATATAGGTTTGTGGGATCAGGCTTACAGGAAGATTCCATGAGAGGTTAAGTATGTGCGGTCTATGGAGAAACCACATGGTGGGGAAAAGGGTTGAGCCCAAAGGTGGGCTTGTGGCCTGCAGAAAAGACGGTGAAGCTTGGTGGCATGGCAACCTGATGGAAAATCCTGTGAGTGCAAGTTCGAAGAAGGATAAGAACCATTAGATTGGAAGATAATATATTTGAACCGTCATATCTTTTGGGACCATTGGTTGGTTAAAGAATATTCATCTTAGGAACTCGTGTTAATATGGGCCATCAAACAATATTGATTTCCATTGTCGAATCTATCGGACAAGCTCATTACCTCATGAGGGCCAGATGCAATGGAGGATTTCATGTCATCATGTTGAGCTAGCCTGCCACGCTGACATGTTGTCTAAAGGGCTCGTGAGCAAGGTTTGATGAGTTGGAGTCTAACATTTGGCCATCATGCACATGTGGGACCCTTAGTTGACTTTGGAGAGAGGTCGAGTGATATCAAACCCTGACCATTCATTAGGCATTGAGATTGGATCCGGACCATCCAATTTGGAAAAGGGTTGAGCCCGAAGGCACAAGGCCACAAGTCTTGCACGATGCGGGTTGTGGAAAAAACCATGAAGTGTGGTGGCATGACAACTCGATGGTAAATCCCACGAGCCCGAGACCAAATAAGGACAAGAGTCATTGGATTGGAGAGGATTAGATTTGGACCGTTAGATCTATCAGTCCCATTAGTTTGTTAAAGAACATGTAGCTTAGGAACCCATGTTAATCTGGGTCATCGATCGACACAGATGTCCACTGTCTAATATATCGGACAATATAATTACATCATGAGAGTCAAGTGTCGAGGAGTATGCCATGTAAAAATGATGAGTTAGCATGCCACGTTGGCATGACATGTTAGGGACTTGTCAACAAGGGTAGACGAGTTGGAGACTACATGTGGTCATCAGGTTTAGGTGGGACCCTTAGTTGACTTTGGAAATGGGTTGAGTGATATATAACCCTGATCGTTCATCAGGCATTGAGATTGGATGCAGACCATCCAATCTGTTGGGTGGGCTCATTGTCACAGGTTGCAGCTTGTGGGAGGATTTGGTATGCGTCCATCCGGAGGAGCTAGTTCGAAATCGAGCAAAATTCACCTAAGTGTCAAGAGTCAATTTCGATTATTCGTTGGACAGTGACATTTTATCCTGATTTTTTGTTGGACAGTGAGATTTTATCCCGACCATTCGTTGGGATCAATGACCACAAAGGCTTGTGGGATTAGTCTCATGGAGAAGAGTCTGTGGAGAGGTTTGCAAGATCAACCTCGTGGGGAGAGTCTACAGGAGGTTAAGTCTATGCGGTCTACAGGTCCCATGTTATGGAGAAATCATGTGGTGTGGAAAAGGGTTAAGCCGGAAGGCACAAGGCTGCAAGCCCTATGGGATGTGGAAAAAACCGTGAAGTGTGGTGGTGTGACAAGCCAATGGTAAATCCTGCGAGAAAGATTATGAAGAAGGATGCAATTCATTAGATTAGTGGGGAGTAGATCTAGACCATCAGATCTATCTGGCCCATGTGTTGCAAAGTCACATGCAACACATGCAGATCTACCAGTGTGCATGTCTGAGCCTCAACCACAATTAAAAAGTAATTACAACAACTATTTTATGTTGCTTACTTTAACTAAACATAAATTACAAATAAATATGTTCACCAGGTTGGATGTGTGCCTATCATGCTATAAACTTCGACATGCATAGGTCCTGCAGATGGACTCACTCTTTCATCTTACATCTATCTTTTTCGGCATGCAACTAATGAATACCAGATGTCCTAGAAACTCGTGCAACATAAATGTTTTGTCATTTTATAATACTAGCAGAGTGAGAAATGAAAATCACATTTTTATTAGAATCACATTAAATTGAATATTGATACCAAACCCACCAAATCCACCATCCCAATGATTCAAGCACCAGAAAAATACCACCAAGTTCCTTGTCTTCTTCGAAATAGTAAACAAAGTGCACTTGCAAAATCCACTGTGCGCTGTCAAATGACATGCCCAAACACAACCATGGAACGAAACCTGTCATCAATCAATTCCTCGTCCCTTCCTTTCATCTTGATCCAATGACTTGAAAACAAATAATATCTAAGTAAAAGGCAATCCTTTCATTGATCGTCCTTTCATTTCCAAGGTGAGCCCCATGAGAAAGCAGGGATGGTAAGAGTGTGCACACTCTTCCAGTTCGAAGAGAAGAAGTCACAAGTTCAAGCCTTATGTCCCTTATGTCCCCTTGTTGACCCTCACCAATACTAATAATATCATTAAAATAAAAACTAAAAAAGTTTTGTCATTTTATAAATGAAAATCACACTTTTATTAAAATCACATTAAATTGAATACAGATACCAGACCCACCAAAGCCACCATCCCAATGATTCAAGCACCAGACAAATACCACCAAGTTCCTCATCTTCTTCGAAACAGTAAACAAAGTGCACTTACAAAATCCACTGTGCACTGTCAGATGACATGCCCAAACACGGCCATGGAACGGAACCTGTCATCAATCAATTCCTCGTCCCTTCCCTTTGGTCACTTTGGTTTCCATTTGCTCGATTGAGTTTTGTAAAATAACTTGCAGTGAATTGCATTTTTTTTTAATGTAGAAATGGATTTTGCTAAAAAATCACTCAAAATTCAAATTTGCATATCCAACAATTTCTTGCTTCAATTTTAAGGGTTTTGGCTAAACGTTCTACTTTTTGGGTTTTTTTGGCACTGACGAGGTAAATTTGGACAAAATTGTTATTTTATGTTGTTTAAATCGCATTTCTAAATTCATAAATGGATATGTTTAGACTACTGCATTTTTAACAAATATAACCTAAAAATATAACGAAAAAAAAAAAAACTTAAAAAATTTAGACAAACACAAAATATAATTAATATTTTCTACCTTACTTAAAAAAAAAAAAATTAGTAAAACTTAAAAAATATTCAATACTTCACCTTAGCTATATTGAGTTCCAATACTTATTAAACCCATTATATGATTTGAAATATTTGAGTTGCAATGTTTTTTAGGTGGAAAAGAAACTTGAGTTTTTTTAGGTTTGATTTTATTTTTAACATTTTTAAAGTTAAATTTACGGTTGATGAAAATTATGATATTATAATAAGTTAGGTTGATGTTTCAACTTAGTTATTTTACCTTTTTTATATTTTATTTAAATTTATATGATAAAATATTAATTTTAAATTTATGTTTAATATTTTTTTTTATAAATTTATATTTATAT
Source organism: Picea engelmannii (assembly GCA_009831015.1). NCBI lineage: Eukaryota > Viridiplantae > Streptophyta > Pinopsida > Pinales > Pinaceae > Picea > Picea engelmannii. Next base: position 21,462 of record ML837753.1, on the reverse strand, counting down.
TTTAAAATAATATAGAGAATTGTATTATTATATAAATACATAAAAAAATTAATAAACTAGCATAGATTTATCTTAAATTTAGATCTATTAAACATTTAAGAAATTTGATCCTAAATATTTATTTTTCAGGTGACAACATTTCCCACATTCACGAGACAACATATCACATAACAACTTAAATGTAAACACCAGAACCCCTATTTATTAAATATATCTATATAATAAAAAAAACTAGAAATTATAATTTTTAATATTTAAATATTTAAATATTATAATATTTATAAGTAAAATCTATTTAAAATTTATTCCTTGTAATAAGATAACATTCTAACCTTCAATTGTAATTTTTAATAACAATATACTTTAAATAAGATAACATTATAACTTTCCATTATAATTTTTAATAACAATACTTTAAATAAGATAACATTCTTACTTTCAATTGTAATTTTTAATAACAATATACTAAATATTCAATTGTATTACAATATACTAAATATTCAATTGTAATTTTTAATAACAATATGTTTTAAATAAGATAACATTCTAGCAATCAATTGTAAATTTTAATAACAATATACTTCAAATAAGATAACATTCTAACATTCAATTGTAATTTTTAATAACAATATGCTTTAAATAAGATAACATTCTAACATTCAATTGTAATTTTTAATAACAATATGTTTTAAATAAGATAACATTCTAACTTTCAATTGTAATTTTTAATAACAATGCTTTAAATAAGATAACATTCTAACTTTCAATTGTAATTTTTAATAACAATATACTATGAGCATAGTGGATTATTGAATTTTTAATAACAATATACTAAAGTATAGTGGATTGTGATTTTTAATAAAGATAAACTTGATCAGTAGAGAAATTTGAATTGTAATTTTTAATAAAAATATTTGAACAAACTTCTTAAAAACAAATTCCAAATACAATTTAAAATACAACTCAAATATTAACAAATTTAAGACTCTTTTGAAAAAAACAAATTATATATAAATTAAAAGAAATTACCATTTTTTAAAACATATCACTTCAAAAGATTCTCAAGAGGCAAGAAGTGAGAGTAGATCTAGAATTAGTTGTGGTAGCTTCCATTTAAGACTAAGTGTAATAAACTTAATAGTTATGACAATTTCCATTGAAAATGGAGCTTGATCTTGATTGTAGTAAGATCGAGTCAAAATGGATCTTAATAGACTCTACTCATAATCTGACCTAAGCTAGTTATAATAAACTCCACTCCAAATTGGCCCTCGATTTTTTGGTAGATTTCACAATTGAACATGAACCAATTGCAACAATAGACTCCATTGATAATGGACCCACACATACTAGAGAGTTGTACTCGTGGTATGAGACAATTGTTATAAAGTTCCCGTGATTTTATATTTAAATTTATTGGGAAATGGGAAAGGGGGAGTAGACAAAATTTCACACACAAAAATTGTGCTTAAGGATCTCTTAAACAATCAAATAGAGTACATATTAATACAAAAATCATATGACAAACTATTTGATCCAAAAAATATCCAGAGGAGACTAAGGATAACTCAGAATTCACAGAAGCAACTCAAGAAGCTCTAAATGGCCTCAGCAAACATAGAAAGGGAAAAAAATTCAAAGTCCTCAAAACTTAGTGAAATTGGCATAATCATGAAGAGCGTGTCGCGAGCTTTCCAACGATGTAAATGGCTTGTCAAACAGAGTTACAGATCAAAAGATATTTGTGATCAAAGTTTTGGTCAACCTAGCCCAGCCAATAGGGATGAGTTAGTATCCATATTGTTGATGTCAGCATCAGTACAGATGACATCATCATTCGTACAATATACGTGGAACACGCAGAGGGTGACACGTGTCATGCTGACGTCAGCATGGTGATGTGGTAGCACTAGAGGCTGCCACGTGTCACTCATTTTTGGACTTTTCGGTCAAATCCATGGACCAATGAGAAGGTGCCATGTGTCATCCCATACAGCCACATGGCATACCATACATCCACCTATCAGATGAGGTGGCAAGATGACGGAGCAGGAATAATGATGTGGCGCTGACGGTACAGGAGTGGTGATGTGGCCCAATGGGAGGCCACCACATGGCCCAATCATGGGATGCCACGTGGTAGCGGGAAAACACCCAATGAGGGCCAACAACCGAAAAACCAAAAAAATATTAGCTGGGTTGGTTGGCACCAACCCCCAAATCTGCCACTATTATCACAAATCCCGCCATATTCAGACTGGCCAAACCATAATACGCCAAATATATCGTCGTTTCCAAAGTTAGGGGAAGAACTTTCCATGGTTCAAAACAAACAAGCCATAGGGAGGAGGCCCGCGGGTTTGATCTAGTGCGTTGGCACATGTAACATTATCCACCATGAAGAGAATTTTGAATTGCCTTGTAAAGAGTCGAGTTGTAACTGAAGTCTCAAGTCTAGTTCTATTTTAGAACTAAAGTGTAATGTTGAGTTGTAACTGAAGTCT
>ML837753.1:0-10860 GCA_009831015.1 Picea engelmannii | reverse complement strand
TACAAGCAATTGTTAAATTGGTCATTGAGCTTGATCATGGCCAAAGATTTTGACAATCATATTTATGGATTATTTGAGTTTCCCTGCCATCTCCAAACATTCCATCAACTTGCTTAACAAAACAATTCAAACTGCAATACAGAAAAACTGTGTAACCTCATTGTATGTTTGCCCTTCACATCCTTGGGCACCTGGCCAATCACCATCATGTTCCCAATGACTTCTGCCATTGCTCTTCTCTAGACCACTCTCTCGGTTCACAGCTACGTCCAAGGCATCATAATCTAGTGTCAGTCTCACATCTCTTCTTCAATGCTCTCACGTCTCTTCTTCAATGCTACCAGGCACGCATCTATGTACAACAGACCGAAATTCGGGGCAACCTTCCACCTCTCCAACATCATATTGAAGACATTTGGATCAACATTCAATCAACAAAATAAAAATTGGCGGACGGGTCCCTCATTTCAACATTGGACGGGTCATGCAAAGTCATTGATTTCACTCCGGCTAGTATCACATTTTTGGTTGCTTCAACCACAAAGCCTTGAAGGCCAGAAATGAGAACATTTGCACCGGCTAGGCTTCTCATAGCCTCCCTTCCATAAATTACCAGCTTTCTACTGTGCAAATCTTCCTCTATCTGTATTTGTGTTTGTAATGGAACAGGAGCAGGAATTGAGTTTGGGCCATTGCCAACAGCAGCCACCATGTTAATTAGGTTTGTTTTCTTCAGCAATTTCAATAAACAACAGGCTATAATTTATTATTAAGATACATTCGATATCCTAATATCTCCCCTCGAGCTCGCTGACCCTACTGGATGATGTTCGGTGGCTGGTAACATCCTTGGGCTATTTCCATGTCTTTGGCTCGGCCTCTTGAAAATCATCAACGATTTCTTTGGTTTTCTTTTCTCCACGTGTGGTGGCTACTCCAAAAACTCGTTAGTGTAATAGACAGCAATAACGACTCTCCGTGCTCACGGCTTTCGGGTCACTCCTCCATGCGAGCAAACATGCGTGCACTCAGACCATTCCATCGGCAGCTTCACTATGCAGGTTCTAAGCCTTCCAATTTCACCTCTTCTCTTATTCAGGCTGGCATCCACAGACTACCACTGTCCATAACCTTTACGAGCAGTTGATACACCAACTAATGGAGAAACGCTCAACTGCAAACACATAACAGCAATCCTTCTCTACTCTACTCTACTCTCCTACTTTCATAGGTCCAATTTCCCTTCCAATACTATATTGGCAAAGGGAGACAATACTATATTGGGAAAGGGAGAGTAGACAAAATTTCACTCAAAATTGTGATTAATGTTGATGATCGCTCTGTTACTATGGCTAGAGATGAAGATGACCGCTTTGTGGTTATGACTAGAGATGAAGATGACAGCTTTGTGGCTATGGTTAGAGATGAAGATGATCGCTCTGTGGCTATGGCTAGAGATGAAGATGTGGCTATTAAACAATTAAATTGAGTAAATATTAACACAAAAATCATATTTTCAAGATAGACAAATTATATTGATCTATGATTGAGGAAATATCTCAATCTCACAAGAAACTAGGAAGCTAACTATTTGGAGAGAATCTCTCAAACCAACTAAACCTCAACAACCTCCTAAAAGCTTAGGAAGAGACTCATGTTATAAAGACTAGAACTCTACATAATAATGACCAATAAACTCAATAATTAAATATGATCATAACTAAAGACAAATGAAAGTTACATATCTCAACAAAATTTGGAATTTACAATTATCTAATAAATTTTATAAGGGATAATTTTGATAATGAAACCTAAGCAAATTGGAATAGAGTTCACTTAAAAAAAATTAATAAATGTTCAAAATACTCAATAAAATTGTTGGAAGATGCTCAAGTAATGTGTTTATATCAAAATCCAATAACTTCAAAGAAAGATAACATAAAATACTTTCACTCAAAATATGGAAGATTTACCAAAAAATATGAAAAGAGTAAGATCTAATGGGATTCAATGTAAAAGATAATAGTTAGATTTTTTTGTAAAATTATCAATCTATAAGAAAGAGAATAACAATTAAAATGGGCAGTCCAATATGGAGGGCAAAAACAATTTCTGGCACTTTGTAGAACTCCACATGGAATGAAATAATAACAATAAAATTTACACCTTGAGAAATTGGATCCCTCTTAGTGTTTGATAGATCAGAGTTTAAGATGGAAGTAGGTTGGTTAATTAACCTTAAAATTTAAGGTGGGTGATATTTACAATTAATTAATAAATTTCAAATAACTCTAGGGTGTGATTATCAATTGGGTTTAGTTCTTGTGGTTGGGAGGGATTATTGTTATCTTCCTCACTCATGCTCAATTCTATGTGTTATTATAAGAAATCATGATAGATGATCAACCTTTCATGAAATGTGGCAAATGATTTTTGGAGTATACCAGTTAGGGTTTTATTGCAGGTCTAGATTTGTCAAAGACTACTTGGGCATTACTCCAAATAACACAAGTTTTCCAATAAATTACTAATCAACTATAAACTTGTGTCTTAAAATGCTGAAAATGACTTGGATTATGCAATCTTAAATAACCAAGTAAAACTATATTGACTCATCACCACAAATGATATCTCAATTATGCTTCAAAAAATGTTCACAATTGTGCATTATTCAAGAAATAAACCCTCACTAAACTTTTAATCCAAAATAAATGGAATTCAATCCTAATTGTAAGGATAATAAAGACTAATAAATTCAAAATATCTAATTAATGTCATAAATTAATTTTACATGTAAACTAATGATGCTAACATATATTACAAAGAAAAATTATATATAAATAAATATAATTTTATTTTAATCATGTATTTTTTAACTATCAAAACCAATTAAAATAATTGAATTACACGCTTTCATATTATTATATCAAAAATTTTCATATTATTGTATAGAGATATAATCTTTCTTAACTAAAAAATTTCATGTTACTTTTGTAAGTCTTAAATTTTTTTTTTTAAATAGAAAAAATTATATAAATTTCATTTAAAACTTACATTTTTCCATTGGATATTGAGTTAAATTGCAATATACAGTGACTTAAATTGCAATAGGGGTTACTTCAAACTTAAGATCTTGACTGGATGGGACATGACCTTAAATTGCAACAAAATTTAATTTTTTTAAATGAAAAAATTATATAAATTTTCATTTAAAACTTACATTTTCTCATTGAACATTAAGTTAAATTGCAATATACAGTGACTTAAATTGCAATAGGGGTTACTTCAAACTTAAGATCTTGACTAGATGGGACATGACCTTAAAATTGCAATAGGGGTTACTTCAAACTTAAGATTTTGACTGGATGGGACATGAACTTAAATTGCAACAAAATTTAATTTTTTTAAATAAAAAAATTATATAAATTTTCATTTAAAACTTACATTTTCTCATTGGACATTGAGTTAAATTGCAATTTACAATGATTTAAATTGCAATAGGGGTTACTTCAAACTTAAGATCTTGACTGGATGGGACATGACCTTAAATTGCAACAAAATTTAATTTTTTTAAATGAAAAAATTATATAAATTTTCATTTAAAACTTACATTTTCTCATTGAACATTGAGTTAAATTGCAATATACAGTGATTTAAATTGCAATAGGGGTTACTTCAAACTTAAGATCTTGACTAGATGGGACATGACCTTAAAATTGCAATAGAAGTTACTTCAAACTTAAAATCTTGACTAGATGGGACATGACCTTAAATTGCAACAAGGTGCTATGTCAGACCTTAAAATTGCAATAGGGGTTACTTCAAACTTAAGATCTTGACTAGATGGGACATGACCTTAAATTGCCACAAGGTGCTATGTCAAACTGAATATCTTGACTGACTAGTTGATTCTTAGGGAAGTTTGTACAATAAACCTTTAAAAATTCCAGGTGGAAGTATAATTCCAGGTTCAAACCACTTTTTTTTTTCCCTCTTTCTGAGATAAATTTTTTTCTATCTAACAATTAGATGTGGGTGACCTGGATCTTATTCATAAATTTTCCTAATGATAGAAACCTCCATAGGCTGGAGACTTGAAGAATTCAAAAGTATTTTCCTCATAAACAAAAACCTCGACATCATGCACTTCAAACAAATTTAAAGAAAAACCTCGCCATTTTTGAACTTCAAACAAATTTACGATTGTTAAACCACAGCAGTTGAAGCCTTGAAACTTAATGATGGTGGTCACTGGTGATCTATTATTTTTTCTCATGGGTTTTCGCTCGTAATTCGTTTTTATGTGATCATTGCAGATCAACTTGACATCTCTAGATGTCAGGGTATAGGATACATTGTACTTATCCATCTGCATTGCATGTTCAGGATTCGTAGGATTTTATAATTTATTCCCTTTGTCATATGTATGAGATCTCCATGAACTTAATGGCACCGTATTGAAGGATATGTTCAGGCCAGTCCATGCAAACAGGACAGCCTTGACATCTGTTTATGAGCCGAGTGGAAGCAAGTAATTCCAAATGAATAAATGAATGCAGAATTGAAATCGTTATGGATATGCAGTTAGTAATAAACACTTGCCAGTCTGAATGGGCATAGAAACAGACAACGCGCGAGCAGTATAATGGATTTCTGCTTGAATTGATACAAAGAACTTCAAATCTCGAGGGATTTGTGATCAAGTTTATCATTTAATATAATGCCTGGCTCCCATATTTATGGATACATCATCCTTTCATGGGATTGTTGTCCATTCGCATTTACAAGTAGCAGCGATTCTGGCTCCCAGATAACTAATCCTCCTATCTTATAAGATCTGTGGGTGCTGCAATGAGCTGATAATTTCATGAGCCTAATCTCCGTAAACAAATTAATCAAAAACATGATTCTGGGACAAGTGAAATTCCCAACGTTTAAAGCTCAGGCTGCTGATGATCATAAAGTGGAGAAATAATTCATAGATGCAGGTGTCATCGTCGTTGCAGCGGAAGAGCTTGCATCGAGCAGGTGCTGCCTGCAACAATCAAACATGGCAGCATTGAGTATGAGGTTTAATTATAACATAAACTATGCTAAACCTCGTAGTCTAAACATTTTACGAAATGAATATTTTTTTAGCAATTTTATCTGATTACATTTGTCAGAAATCTTGCAGAAAATTGTTAGATTTGTAGATTTGAGTGTTACATTCATAAATAGATTTTAAACAACAAAAAATAATGATTTCGTGTAGATATATGTGATCTGATTCCAAAAAAACCATTTAGTAGAAGAGTTAAACAAAACCTTCCTAAACATGAAAAAGTTGACTAAATCAATACTTTAGTAAATTCTGGCATCATCATTATCATTGACTAAAATCAAAAACTTTATAGTAATTCTGTCATTCATCCTCATACCATTCTCATACCCATTATTGGTGAGGAACTCCAGATTAAAAAAAAACAATAACTTCACAGTTTGTTTATTTTCAGAAATTCTTCTACAATTATGATCAACTATGAAAAAATATACACTGAAAAAAAAATTGTAAAAACATACACTGTAAAAATATTCTGGTTGAAAAAACATATACACTACACACTCACAACAAGAAGAATGTAACTCTGAAAACCACTACGAGATGCAACTGGTACCAACACCACTTAAAACTAACTTAATTTACCTAAATCGAACATGGCAGAAGGAAGGATCGTTCTTATAGAATTGGTTCATGAGGATCATTCAATAAAAATACAAGGATTGGGCAAACTTACTCTCGTGGGCGAGCAGACCACAGGGAGCTCAATGCTCGAAGGCGATTAAAGTATTCCCCAGTGGCGAGAAAGCATCTCGCAGCTTGGCGAATGGTGAGTATTCGGTGAAGTTGGTGCAGTGTTTGCTGTCTCAAATTGTCTGCCTGCAACAGGAAACCATTTCATTAATTGATTTAAAACCAAACTGGTTTATAAATTTGTAATTGGAGCAGTTTGGTAGGGGGTTAACCTGGCGCACAAAGCCCTCTAGGTTGGTGAGTTTGCCCATGGCAATGGCCATTTGTTCCATGTAATTCCCGGCGTTTGAAGGTGAGCTCAGAGATCCAGATACTATTGTTTCGGATAGAGAGTGCTGGAGAGCCTCCATTCCTTGTAGAAGAGCTTCCTCAGCTTGCTGTGAAGACTGCTGTAAATTACAAATCCCCACAAACTGCGGCTCGGTCAAGGGCTCCAGATGAGGAACCAGGATCTACTACGACGTAAAAACAGAAACATGGTTACCCACTATATTAATTATTAGGTTAATTATACAGATTCTTTATAAATTTGCAATTACAGAAGATGGAGATGGACCCATCCAAGATTCTTTACAATTGCAGAAGATGGAGATGGACCCCATGATGCGCTGTTTTGTGTTTTGTTTGGTTATAAAAGTGAACAGAAGAGGAGGTTTATGCACGCACCTTCAGAATTTCCGAGGGACGGAATCCTCCCATCCACATGAAACACCGCTCTGCGGGCGTTTTCCACATCCCGGAAACCAGATGGAACACATCTGCCTTGGCTGCAATGCTCTTCAGCCGGAATAATTCGTCATGGTGGCGCAGGCAGTTGTCTAGCATCAGCCGTAGATCGTTGTCTGGTAGGTGGGCCTGTAATGCTGCTCTCAGCTCACACATTAGGCCATGGTGTTCCTCTAGCCACCGTGAATATTCCATGTCGAAAATAGCAGCACCTGGTTATAAATCCATTAATTAGAAACAGGCGAATTAGCACGCAAAATGGGTAGAAAATCAAGGGGGAATCAAGAAATCACATGTTTGTTAGACGAAGATATCAACAAACACACTGAGGAATCTCAATCTACGCCTCTATAGGCAATCACAATCTCATTTAGTATTCATCCTCCATTCACTTAAACCCATTTGAGATGCAAATCTCAATAACGGATATTGAAGATTAAGTTTTAACAAAGATATTGAAGATTTACATTTGAAGAGTGATTTCGAAAAATACAGAAACTCTTATTTAACTGTTTTTTATACAAACTCACACAGTAAATCCCATTTGAGTTTTTGGTTGTTATTGACGATAGGTGATAATAGGTAGAGTATTCACTCAAAATATTTTTTATACAAATTCACACAGTACATCTCATTTGAATTTTTTGATTGTTACTAATCATAAGTGATAATGGATATACTGGCCACTCAAAATATTGGATAATTTTGAAGTTTCAAAACCAAGTATACAGTTTGTTTCCAGAAACATTCTCACCAACAACATTTAAAATATCAAACAATTGATATACCTGAACTTAAACCTGGGTGACCTTGATCCCCAATGAATCCAGCCCCAAGGAAAATACCCTATAGTGGCAAAATTAAAAACGTTATTCCAATACCTAAAATACATGGTATCCAAGATTATCTGCATTTATCAAATCCATACATTTATCAAACCCATATCAACTGATCTATTTCACCTGTGCTCTTGCTCGTTGAAGATCTTGCTCAATCTGACTGAGCTTCATGCGGCTGGACTCTAACTGCTGAACATAAGCCTGCAAAGCATCGTGTGATATTAGCATTTTGTAATTTCAAAACCCAATCTAGCAGCAACTCGAAAAGGCACAAACCGAAAATTTCAGATGGAATACCTTCTTTCTCAGTCTACTTTTCTTTGCTGCTTCTCTATTTTGAGCAAGACGCCTCAATGTCTGTGTCAAAAAATGTCAATCACTCCTCGTCTATCTCAACAGTTTTAATTTTGCCAACCGATATTATTTCTAGAATTTGTATATAGCTCCGAGAATTGCTCAAATAATCGGTTGGAAAGACTGGTGGGACATAACCAGAGCTCTGAAATATACCTTAGCATCGAGTGTCTTGGATGCAGCCTCCTGTTCAGAGCTGGATGCTGGGGCTCTGCGATTTGTCTCGTGCTTTACCATACCAAACGATCAAATGATCTCAAGATCAGCTGCAATTTCAAGTTTACAGTCTCCTGGACTAAACAGAACATAAATAACAAAAACTAAAAGTGAAATCTTCCATGGGATTTTTGTACCTGTGCATCCTTTTCTAATTCATTCGATATTTCTGTGCGGGAACTATTCGCCATGTCAGAGACCTGCAAAGCCTCCTGCTGCCCTCGCGTACTGCTTGGTGATTCCAGCTCTATCTGGGTATCAGCTTTGCAGGCCGAAGCCGTATACTGAGCAGATCCTGAAATTGTACTATCTGCGGATTGCGACGTTGACTGCAAGGTAATATAATGATCCTTTATCAATCAAAATTGTATATACAGGGTTAACTGGGCGGCGCCTTGCATGTGGGTGGAAGCCTAGCTTGCTTCCACCCAGATTCACCAAGTGAGATGCTAATACCAATAGTAATGCTAAATCTGAACGCCTTAACTGCATCTCGATTAAAAAAACATGAAAAAAAAAACACCGTTCAAAATGGATACACAGGACCGTATAATTGTATCAAGATATCATCTATAATTACCTTTGGGGATGCCTCAAATCGCATTGGCCACGAAGGAAATATGTTGAGAGTTGCTGGACGACTCCCGAATCCCTCTGTTAAAGCATCGTCGCAGGCACAATCGTTAGACATTCAAAACCTTCATCAAGCTTTAAAAAATGAGCATTTTGTATGGACAACCATCATACACCCAGCTGCCTTGCATTAAATGTAATATACCCATCTGGTCTGAGGCATATACTGCATTCAATCTCACATCGGAGAGTATACATTCCAAGATATACTGTAATCAATGTGGTATTGCTTAGTGCTTATAGCTTGTCTTTGACACAAATACATAATATAATGTGCAGGGTGTAATTGTTTGGACATTCAAATTACATTAATAAAAAAAAATAGAAAAACTGTGTAGGAGTACACAGAAAGGCGGAAATGAGTTATATATTGACATAATTTAAAGTTCAGAAGTTATTTTAAAAGGCCAAACACAGGTATGTGGGGAATGAGAGTCTGTGGACAGTTTTTAGGAGAGAATTCTTCCTCTTAAATTGTGTGACTTTTCTATTAACTTTGTCTAGCCTAGAAATCCCTTGGCCGATAAAATTTAGTCCCAACTTAAGGATGACTCACTACTGAAAACCTGAGTACACAGGAAAGTTGAAAATGAGTTATATATAGTGACACAATTTAAAATCTAAAAGCTATTTCAAAAGGCCAAACACTGGTTTTTAAACTGCTATTTCAAAAGGCCAAACATGGGGTATTAAACTGTATATTATTAAGTGGTTATTATAATAGGAAGCATTCAAATAATACATTATTGTAGAGGAGGATGAGATGTGAACAAACATATATATATAAAGGTATAAAAAATAGCTTCTATCTTTTCATTTTAGATCGTTCTTCCATCCAACTCCATCCAACATTGAGGTTGGCTTCGGCCTAGACTCAGCCTAGCTTGAAAAGAAGAAAAAACCTCTACCTTTACCTTTTGACAACCAAAATATAAAACTAAATCTGCACAACTCTAATTATTATATTTCTCTGTAACATACGAAAACTATATGGCAGAAGAACAGACGGATTGAGATATAAGTAAAACAGTTGCAGGAGGAGATATCCACATGACGATCATAGAATGATTGAAGTGCATCAGCTGCAGACTTATTTTCTATGGAAGCTGATGAGGGTGTGTGCTAATGTCAATGCAAGCGAAGAGTGTGTGGATCGCGACATTTCCAGCTTTTGTACTGTGATTATTGCGTGCCATAATAGCAAGCAGGATTGCAAAGAATCGAGCTCTTAATTAACAAAATATGGGATTATATACATATCTCAGCCCAATAAAACTCGGAGATTGAACCGAGAGCATTATTGTCAGGAGAGATTCTTGTTGTCATTGTCGTGCAGAGCATTCTTCATGATTGCACAACTGCCAAAAAAATCCTCCGTCTAATGTGAAGAAACTTTCTTAGTAGACAAGTTACCCATAGTAGAATACTAGAATGTCACACGGTTTTCATTCTCAGAGGATCAATCCTATCATGCGACACAAACACAAAAGGTACTTTTCTTCCACAGGCCTCTTGTTCTATTCCGTTGCACCAAGCCTTTGAATTTCAAAAGGCCTTCAATTACAATTCCAGGCTGACTGTTACATGTCCCTCTCTGGCCTTTTCACGCTTTTGTACACTGTAGCTTTTATGTGTGGGCGAATCAGTGTTTCCCACATTAGGATCAGCGCCGAATGCTTAGTTGATATGTTAATAAAATGTGTAATTGACCAAATGGGCGGATTAGGCGGAATGATGGAGTGTTTGAAGAGCTTTCAAAGTTGAAAAGAAAAAAAAATTGTATAATTGATGGAGTGCAGCAGAATTTTACAATGAATTTCAAAAACCAATTGAAACAAATGGGAAAAATGAAAAAACAAAAAAAAATTCAACAGATGTCATTCACATCTAGGCAATGGGATTCTAAACATAAAGATGAGATCATCAAAGACAGAGAAAGCCCAACGGCTAATGTGAACACCTACGTCTCTCTGCAAGGCCGGGATGATGATCTCCTTCAGCGTCCAGATTCAAGATGAGAGACTGCTCGAGCTCTCCGAGGTCATAAGCTCCATGATGGTCCTTCAGGGATTCCAATCCAGAGCTGGATCTGTTTGCAAAATAGTTACACGAAATTCTGTTAGGTGGGCAACCATGATGATATAATACAATTCATTATAACAGATACAGACACAGTTGCACCAGGGGTTATTCCAGAAAAATATACGTTAGTATCTCTATCACTGAATTCACTGAATATACGTTAGTCGAACAGATTCTGCTAGAAAAGAAAAAGATTTTATAGTAACAAAAACTATT
>ML837752.1:32290-45231 GCA_009831015.1 Picea engelmannii | reverse complement strand
TCTGAATGACCTGTGTAGTGCAGTAAGTTGTAAATTTGTTTAACATATTTGCCTCCATTATTTGTTCTTAACCTCTGTAGTTGATGTCTAGATTGTTTTTCTACAAGGGCCTTGTAGGCCAAAAACATGTCAAAAACTTCATTCTTAAGTTTTAAGAAATAAACCCAAGTGCGTTTGGAGAAGTCATCAATGAAAGTTAAGAAGTACTTGCACCCAGAGAAAGGAGAAGGAACCAGACCACAAAAATCACTATGAACAAGGTGCAAGGGGGTCGAGGCGTGCCAAGAGGCACGCTTGTCAAAACTGTCCTAATGATGTTTGTCGAGAGCACAACTGGCACAAGCACTATCTCTGCAAGAAATTAGAGGAATACTAGTTACCATATTGTGATTACATAACTATTGCAATGAGCGATAGTTTAGATGACCAAACCGCTCATGCCAAAGTTTGCTCAAGTCATCGCTATGAGCAATAAAAATTGATGGAAAAAGATGATAACCCAAAGTTGTCAAATTTGTACAACTTGGTAATATCATCAACAATTCCAGTTGCTAGAACATGCTTAGGATCATTTAAATTCTTGATTACAATCTGGTGAGGTGAAAACTCCATCGTTTTACCTGCACCTGAATGAATGATTTGATATACTGATAAAAGATTGCAGGAGAGACTTGGAACACATAATACATTATTAAAATGACCATCTTTTAGTTGAACTATTCTAGACCCTATAACACTAAGAGATCTATCATCACCGAGAAATATTTGTTTGGTTTTACATTCATTAAGAGAAGAAAAAATGGCTTTATCCTTAGCCATATGATAAGATGCTCCAGAATCAATAAGCCACTCATTAGAAGAAGAAGTAGATGTGGCATTGAATGAAAAACCAGAAGCAGAAAGTGCAAGTCCATGAGAAGAAGAGTTGGAAGAATAAGAATCGAGATTGATGTTGTGCTTCTTCATTTCTGCTTCTAAGGTCTCCATATTTCTAAAACCTTTAGACTCTAGATACCATCTTTCCCACAAAATTTGCAATGTCTGTTAGTCTTCTTACTTTTTGATTTTGGTCCTTTGTCACCATTGGGGGTAGAAGCTAGTTGAAAGGGTCTGGAACCCTTGTTTTGCTTGTTGTTGCGAGAATGTTGCTTCTTTGGATGCTTGGATTTATCCTTTTGATGGGCGACTACGACTTTGTTGGATGTACCTACAGTGCTAATCACTCTAAAATGCAAGAGCTTATCTTGCTCTCTAATTAAAGAATCACAAGAAGACTCGAGAGAGGGTGGTGTGTAAGCAACCCCTAGAGCTTCTTTGGTGGAGTGAAAAGTAGATACAAAAACATAATATGCACTACCAAGCGTAGCAAGAATAACATATATACATCAATCATCCTTCACTTCTATTTTATAATCTTTATTAAAATTCTAAGTGTTTTGAACTTGGATAGATAATATTCAATGCAAGAGAAATCATTGGGATCTAAAGAAATTAATTGTTTTTCATGTTGGTGGGCTTGAATCTCATTGTGTTTACCAAATACGGCTTCCATTTTTTCCTAAGCTTCATCTGGATCATCAATTCCTTGAAGGTGAAACCATAAAAGTTAAAACGCTAAAGATGGACATTTCGATTAATCCACATGCTTCGTCATTTTTGTTATCCCATTTGGATTTCTTTGTGGCATCAGTGGGGGATTTTTCTTTTCCCAAGGCAACTCGGTAAAGTCCTTTACTTTGTAGTACATCCTCCATATGGGATTTCCATGAGAAGTAGTTGGTACTGGTAAGCAAAAGATCACTTGGACTAGTCATATTAAAATATGTAGATAAGGCTTTAAACGAAGAAATTGACTATCTAGATGGAAAGCTCTCGAAAAAATAAGCAGTTTAGAAAAAAATGGCACTGAAAAAGGACTTCGGATGTCAAAGTTATGCCCTTTTTAAGAAAGGAATAAAAGGTAACCAAAGTGCCATGTGGCAAGTAGAGGTTGGCCCACGTGGTGATAAATGCACAATGAGGTTGCTTTGATACCATGTTCGACAAAATAGACTATTTCCACATAGGTCGAACACCTTAAGCAATTTCTCAAACAAACAGATCAAAGATCGGTACACCAGTGTTTTATGTGGTTAAAACTCTCAAAGAGGGAAACAACCCACAGCCCTAGCCAACGTGGCCACTTGAGACAATATATTAATGCAAAAAACAATATTGTATATGAGAGTTTCTCACAATCGATCTTCAACAAATGACCCTCCATGCTCTTTAAATTGAAATCATGGACCAATCGGGTTTTAAGCCAGATATCGATATAGCTGTTAGTATCAAGGAGAATATGAACTGTTGGATCACTTTATGTCTAGAGCATATCATGACCATCGGATTACATAACTAAAAATGCATACTAAAGAAACACACTTTCATCGAAAGACACATTGGACCAAGTTGATCTTAACTAGCTTGTCTAAATATCCTAACAATATTTGCAGTTTCAATTTTCTTGTATTGGAGCTTTCCATATGTTTTTAGTAAAAGGAACACCCATGGATTTTATGTTATATTGATTATTAAGATTAGGGATTGCTGGTATAGTTTAGGTAAACTAGTTAGGGATATAGTTGGCCAGTCCTTGTGAGGTCAATTGAATATGGTTTTCTTCTTGGTCAGATCAACAGGGTTACTAGTCATCTAACATAAGTTGACCGATTAGGGCTAGGCTCAGAGTTGTTTTGATCAGTTAAAACATGACCAAGTCCCAGGTTAAGGAACTGTGGAAATGCAAAGATGCAACCATCAATACAACATCCAGTTTATGCTTTAGTATATTCTTATTATTTCCAACATCTAGAAGTAGGATTTCCATCAATTGTGTTTTTCCCTTTGAAGTATGATATTTACGGACTTGATTCATGCGATATTCCTCTTGTAACTTTCCTTCGATCTCACGTGTCTTGACACTGCAGGTATGCTCCTTCCACAAGTATCTTTTATATTTATTATTTAGAATCCTGTTGTTTATATGGTGGCTTTCTTGAGTTGTAGAGGCCTTCTTGAAGTGACCCTGATTGTTCTACTTGCTTGAAGTTGTATGCAATGTGCATGTTTTTTTTTTCTTGTTGTGCTGTTCATGAATAATGTTTTCTGATAGCATTGCCTCTTATATCTTTTTGAAGTTCAACTGATTGAACCTGTTGATGGATACCTAAGCTCTGCATCTACTTGGGAGGGTACAGAGACCTTGCGTTTAAACTTTATGGTTGCATCCATCACATATTCTACTTGTTTTTTGATATTTGTGTTACCCATTGTGCAGAGTATGTGTTATCATTAACTTGTAAATTTATGGAATAGTTTTTAGGTTCATATTCTTTGTTTCTGCAAGATGCAGATTTTTTAGATTTAACCTATGGCTTATTCCTCTCGTCTGATGAGTGGGTACATGCTTGGATATTCCTTCATTAGATGGCATACTTGGTCTTCATAATTTATGTAATATTTGTTGTTCTTTGTCACACATCTGTGAAGATTGGTTGTTTGTTGGCTATTGTGATGGTGCTGCCTTTGAGCAGGGATTTCAGGCAGCTGCCTTTTGTATGCTTCTTATTGGCATTGTAGTCTATTATAATTTTCATAGGAGATATATCCAGTAGTAATTTGTAATGGCTCTAATTTAAGATTTGATTTTAATGATTTCTCTGAATGAATAAAAGATTTTTAAATACCAAACATTGCAGCATCAATGTAATCCCTGGCCCCCTCGTTTGAGTACCAAATCTCCTATCTAAAGAAAAACTAGATGTTGTTTAATATAGTCATTCTGTCATGGTTTTGAGTCCATAGGCCTTTTGGTCTCAGGTGTGTGATAAAATGAATTTTATTTGTATGTGTTGCTTGGTTCTATGTTATAAATAATAATAAATGTGGTTGAGGTATATACATATGGATCCTTATTGCTGATCTTAACTTATTATGGAACAGATCTTTGTTCCCCATGCATACTGTCTTTAATATTCTTGTGGGCCATCTTTCTGCTTACCTAGAACTATTATTTGGAGATGAAAGTTCTTATTTATATTGTTTAATTTCATCTGGCTTATATTTAGTCATAGGTTTTATGCTATCATTGAAAATGACTGGTTTCTTCAGTATAGGAATGTGCGATAGTAAATGATGAGCTAACCCACTGGGTGTTCTCATGGACCTTCCGAAATTTTAATTTTCTCATGCTCTTGTTTTTTTCTTCACTTTCATATTCTTCAAGTCAAGAGACAATTTGGGCTAAACACATATCTGCTGATAATCTGAGGAAAAAACATTCTGCCAGGTTGAAAATGCGTTCAAGCTCTTTATGGAAATGAAGAAGCGCCACTGCCTGCCAGATGAATATACATATACAATCCTTATTCGCATGCTGGGGATGAAAGGACGAGTGGATGAATTCCTTGTGATTTTTGATGAGATGATTGCAAATGGGTGCACTCCAAATTTGGTTGCATACAATACCATTATTCACGCCCTTTGTAAACATCATAGGGTTGACAAAGCTATTTCAATCTTTGACAATATGATTAACAAGGGTTGTTGCCCTAACCAGTTCACATATTCTGTTCTCCTAGATGGTTTGGCAGCAGAAGGTCGTCTGGACAAGATAGATCAAGTTGTAAAATTAGCAAAGTGTTTTATGAATAGGTCAATCTATGGGTTTCTAATTAGAACGATCAGTGAGTTGGGGCATTTTTCAGAGGCCCATAAATTGTTCCGTACAATGTGGGATGATGGATATAAAGCTGATAGAAATGCTTATGTTGCAATGTTGGATAACCTTTGTAATGCAGGTCAAATAAAAGAGGCTATTGACCTGTTCGACAAGATGTGCGAGTCTGATTTGGAAATTGATAGTGCCATGTACAATATTGTATTTTCAGCCCTTGGCAAAACAAAACAGATATCCTTGATTTATAGACTTTACGAACAAATGAAATGGACTGGTCCTCTTCCAGATATATTGACATATAATATTTTGATATCAAGCTTTGGTAGAGCAGGTGACGTGGATGGGGCTTGCAAGCTGTTCAATGAAATGGATGAAGGGGCATGCAAACCTGATGTTGTTACGTACAACACTCTGATTAATTGTCTCGGAAAAAACAGTGAGTTAGATGAAGCCCATTTTCGTTTCAAGGAGATGCAGGAAAAAGGCTTGAATCCAGATGTTGTCACGTACAGCACGCTTATAGAATGTTTTGGCAAATTAGGTCGGGTGGAGATGGCCTATGCTTTGTTTGAAGAGATGTCGGAGAAAGGTTGTTCCCCAAATATTGTCACCTATAACATTCTCCTTGACTGCCTTGAAAAAGATGGAAAGTCAAATGAAGCCCTGAATCTTTACGAGCAGCTAAAGCAACAGGGCGTAACTCCTGACTCTATCACTTATTCTGTGCTTGAACGTCTACAAAGTGGTTCTCATAGACCCTTACGGCCTCGTAAACAGCGCTCTATAGCGGGTTGGGTTGTTAGCCCTCTCTCAACTAAATGAAGGGAGTAGAATGGCAAGCCAATTGAAGATATTGTGCAAGCAACTCTCCATATTTTTCTTTCCATACCCCCCAGGAAAATTCCAATATTATCTGTAACATGTTAGAGAAAAATGTTGGTAGTTTACATGCAAGAAATGCATTATAGTTGAGCTTTCCACTAACAAGTTGAACTTGACTCATCGAAGTTGTATCTGTAAATTATAAGAACCTTTCTTTTCCAATGAAAGCTGCCAAGTATTTTTTCTGTTCTACTGGATGATAAATCAATGCTTGGAGCTTTTAGAAAAGAATGACTTTCCACAAGAATCTTTTTTCCATCATTAAAGAAGCTGGAAAGTTTGGCTTGTTTCGTCTTTAAACACATTTAAGTAGTGTCAAAATTGAAATATGTAAATTGATAGTGGAAAAAGTGAAACTTCTGGGAGTTATGCTCTTGATTCCTACCATCCTGTATGTCAATTAATAAATGATAAAATGTGTGTACTCTTGATGTTCCAATCTCTACTTAGAGTTGTCATGTTCATGCCAATGAGAATACATTGCATACCTTTTATTCCATGTTTTACTGTACTTCACATTGTATGCATTTCCCAATGAGTTTACAGGATTTTACTTTATTGGAATGGTGACGATTCTCATTCTTTTGGTCACATGGGTATTAAAATTTCAATCTGACAATGTCTTGACACCTAATAGATGTGGATGAAGATAGCATTTGTTTTTTGGAAAAAATGCATCCTATATTTCATTAATGCACATAAAAGGCACATCATACAGCATTGCATTGCTGGGTCATAACAGAGGTATGTGGTCTTCCCCTTCCAACATAGACAAAAAGAGCCAACATGTCTGCTTTATTTGGGAGGCCATCATGTTGCCTCTTTGTCTTGAGTTAAGCTGCACCAAATCTGAGCCTCCCTACTCATTTGGGGTATGCATCAATGTTGCAAATATCTTTGATTTCTCTTGATTTTTATGAGTTTTTCAGGTTGCCGATATTTCTGAGCTTTTCAGGTCCAAGTTTGTGCTTCCTGATATTTTCCAATAATTTCCCTGATTATGATAAATTTCTTTCTGGATGTTCGGTGATATATTCCCTGAAACAATATTTACAACATTGGTATGCATTGTTTAAATTGTAGCCTGTGCAATATCTGTCTCATTTATAAACATACTGTCCAATTTTCCTTGATAAATATGCATGTAAGTATCAAAGACACCTAGAGAAAAAGAGGGTAAAAACATATCTTAACAGGGCTTGCCGAAAGGAGGAAGCAAGCATTGTGTTGCACCAAGAGGCGAAATCAGTGTTCCTTACCAGAAAATGCAACATGACAGAAGGTTTTCCTCTGCAACCATTATAAAATCAAATAGGGGCATGAAATGCAGGCATGGACTGCAGAGGGACAACTATGTAAACTTTGTCAGAAGCCATGCTTGTAAGTATCTCAAGCCATGGTTACAAGGAATAAGAAATTCTGTACATTATGAAACCGTGTGGTTTCTCATGTGTACCATACTGTTTTATTGTAATGAATATAAAATATATCAATATACATTACAAATAATAATAATTAATAAACTAAGGGACACAACTTTTCACCCTCGTGACTAGTCAATGCATATAAGTATGCTGTTAAAGGGCTCATTGTATCATCTATTATCTCATTCATTTATTTATCAATTATATATATTATGTATCTTATATGGATTTCCACTCTTTGTCCTTCTTATGTTGGATATTTTCTCCTATATGAACTATTGTTCTTTACATTGGTATCAAAGCCCCTTTTAAGGCACTTCTGTTGATTCCGACTTTTGGCCACACACAATTATTAGAGTGTCTCTGATTCTGGGTTTTTGACCATGATTTGAGCTTTGGCCTTCTTTTTGTAACAAACTATCCAAAAGAAGAAACATAGAAGAATAAATAACAGAGGAAAGATGCCTTGCACAATCAAACGGAAAATAATCTGGCACCAATCATTCCTGAAGTTCACAGTAGACTCGGACGTATGGGTGAAGGAGTCAACATAGACCGTATAGGCATATTTGAAAGAATAATAATAGCATATGGACCCAAATCACATTTGGTAAAACAGAGACACCATAGAAGGCACAATGGGGAAAATATACCTACAAAAAAATAAAAAAAATAGCAGGACGCACCAGCCAGAAATCAATAGTGTAATGCACTTAACCAACAATATTAACAGAATATTAACAAGATTTAGAGAAATTAAATGTGGAAAAGAAAAATACAAGTGTAAATAAGATTAAACTCACATAATTATAACCTGCCGAAGTCCAAAAGATTGAGCAATGTTCATAGGCCTCTTCAAGGGGGCAACCTCATATGAGAGCTCCATCGAAGTACTACTTCTTCCAGACAACAACGCAATGGATGGTCCAGGAATTCCACCAGTTTTCCCTCTAGACATCTTACTATACATAGCTTCCTTCATTTGGCCTTGGATGGTAGGAGAGATGGGTCTATTCCATGACAAACCTAATTCATTACTTCTGGTTCCTCTTGTTTCTGGATCTTCTTCTCCTATACATCTCTTTAGAGCAGGTCTCCGGGCTTGGAGTCAATGGTTGTTCATGCCTCAACTTAGATCTCACTCTCTACTATACCTTACTTTACTTTACTTTTTGCATCTTGCCTTTTATAGGAGACCTTTTGGTACTTCTTCTTTGTAATGACATCATTGTACTCAACAGTCCCTTTGACCTACTTTTGTGGCCACTAGTCGGACATTACTAAAATTATCTGATCTTACCTTATCTATATAGTTTCTTAGTAGCAAAATCCTAACTAATTGTGGTCCCATTATTAATGAGTACATCCACCTAGTGGGCCTTATATAATAATGATGACTCTTTTACATTTAGGTAACTACCCACTAACTATCTAATGGGCCTTATTCAAAGATGATGGCCTTGTACAATGATTAACTAGCTCCTAATTACCCCTAAAGTAGGAAGGTTAGGGGTAGGACCTTAACCTATCCCCCCCCTCCAAGAGCAACGTTGTCCTCAAGGATGGAGGTGTGGAAACTGCTATAGAATTGTGGTTGGTTCCCAAGTGGAAACTTTTGGTTGCATATCCTTCCACTAGATCAAAACTTCCTTAATTGTGCACTAGTGTAGTTGGTGTTCTCTAGGGGTTCGAGTCGTGTTCATTGGAGCCAAATGGATCCTTCTTCATCGAATTCGGGAAGGCTAGTTTGGACTCGCAATGTTGGTCCATGACCGGCTTCAAACATGATCCATGAAATACTAGATGGATCTTCTAGTGGGTGTAAAGAGCTTTATTTCTAAGCAAATTGTCCAATGTGTTGGAGGATCTTATAAGGTCCATAGAAATTTGGTGCTAGCTTTGGGTGGCTTTTGTCTTAGAGAGAGGTCTACTTGTAGGGTTGAAGATGAACAAACACTTGATCCCCTTCGACGAAAGAGCATTTAGAGAAACATTGGTCATCCTGTTGCCTCATTTAGTTTTGAGCTAGGAGTAGATTTCCTTGATTATGTGAAGAATGGCCTCTTTGATGCAAAGCATGCAATCCACTTCATGAACCTTGGAGGTACCTAGTAAATAATCAGCTACTAAGGGAGGTTTTTGACGATAGACAAATTCATATGGTGGCATTTTTTTAGCGCCATGATAAGTAGTATTGCACCACCATTCTACAAGGGGTAGCCACTTGACCCATTGGCATTTCCTGTCGGAGGGGAAGCATCTCAAATAGGATTCCAAGCACTTGTTTACCATTTTTGTTTGACCATCAGTTTGGGGGTGATAAGATGTGCTCATTTTCAATTGAGTACCCTTTAGTTTAAATAACTCAACTAGTGAACGTGGGATCACAGTCCAACACAATGGAGGTGGGCATAACATGCAACTTAAATATCTGATCCATGAATACTTGAGCTTCTGTATATGATGTCTGTAATGTCCCTTTCCAAACGATCACTCTTGGAGGATGAGTTAGTATCCTATTTGATTCCCTGTAGGCTATAGTCGAAAAAGGGGATTAATTGATTATTTGATGTCATTTGGGTGGAAAAGGTAATGTTTATAAAGTCACATTAAGTAATTAAGTAAAAAGAGACGTTCTAAAGTGACTTTGGAAAAATATTAAAGGTGAAACTTATAAAGTCACTTTAATTATTTAAGTGAGGGTAAAAATGTAAAAGGGTCAGCAAAAAGGTGAAAGTGGAAATAAAAGAGAGATGAGGGCGCCCTCTCTCATCATTCATGATCATTTTGACAAATCGATTTGGAGAGAGCTCTTGAAGCTTCTTAGGGTTTGGAGTGAAACCCTTATTGAGGATTGGTTTCGGTAGTAAAAGATTCCACCCTAGTTGATCAAGAGGAATGATCATTCATATTTTTCATAGGATTTCATTATTGAAGAACACGATTCATGTTTGTAGAGTGTTACTCTCCAAGTTGCACTAGGATGGACCTATAGTTGAGCCGCCAAAGTTGAACAAATACTTGTTCAAATCCAGTGTTCAAAAGTCTAGTCGGCCATTATGGTCCCTTTTCTTTCTTCTTCTTTTTTCACATTTTCGATACCCCATGGGGGAATTGTAATAAGATGGGCTAGCATGATGAAATTTGTAAAAGGCTTAGTCCCCTAAGACTTAATCATGAGTACATTACTCTAGAGTGTTTTTTTTACTTATTAATTATATCTTGCTTGATCTTTTTAAGCGAGTTATAATTTTTGAGTTTTTTCACTCATCACCTCCAAAGCTGGACTCTGTACTGATGGTTAGGCCATAGTGTGTGTTTTCTAAGTCTAGAGACTAATGTATATTACCATGCTAATCATCCTCCTAGAGTCTTATGGAAATGCGCTAAGTCTGTTTGAATAAAAGAGATGTGCTCGTTTTTCCATAGACAATATATCAACATTGTCACCCAACCATAGGAATGAAGCCACCCCCGAGCACCTTTGACCTTGACAGACATAATAATTCAGGAAGCAAAACTTAAAACCAATAGCCAACCAAGATAGTGCATCTCTCTCCAAGTCTAGCGTACCAAGCAAAGAATCCAAACCATAACCAATGCAGAAAGTCGAAACCATAACCAAGTAGAAAGTCCAACCATAACCAAAAGCCAAAATCCCATTTGCAGTAGCTGCAAGTGCACTCCCTCTCCAAAACTTGCGCACCACTATTCTAGGTGAGCTGTGAGAGTGTGTATGATAAATGAACTCTAGCACCCTCTTATTTATAATCCTCCAAGTGACCTAACTGGGCCGACTTCTACTTCTGGAGGATAATAACTCAATATTAATGATTCTCTTGAGCCGACTTGTCTTCTAGGATTATTATCCAATGTTTTAGGGTTTCTCTTGCTTACCGAAATATTCTAGTCTCCTCGAAGGTTACATGTAGAGGTTAATACCTCCTGTAGCTACCATAATATCAACACTCCCTCCTAGCTAGGGAGGTATTAAAGGCAATGGTCTTGAGCACAAACAAACCATTCAACTGGTAGCATCATCATAGCCACACATGCTATCTCATGATCATGTAGATCAACTCATGAGCAACATCATCACTATTAGTATCATTTGATAACATCAACTGCATCATCTCTCGAAGCCATACTCCATCTGAGTAATCGAGCATGATGTTGAATAAGTCACTCACTCCACAGAGTGATACAAGGACCATTCTTCTAATCTGAACATACGTCCTAGAAGAATGACTGTCACAACAGATGTTGAAAGTCCTCAATGGCTCCAAGAACCATCCTCTCCACTGCATCATCTCTAATATGTATGATCATATCTAAGCTAGAATGGCATGATTCTCTGCATCATATCTAATATGTACTAGCATGATCATATCTAGCATGATGTGGAGTACCATCTACATCATCTCTAAGATGTACTAGCATGGTGTTAATGCACCATCTCTGTTGGAAGCAGGCCAAAGCGGAAGAAATGAGATTTTGGGAAAGAAGGCATACATGAGGAAAGCGACAACTGCAAGGAAGAGCAGCACGCGCACATGCATGGAAGACCTAACAAAACCAGGGTTAGGGTTTTTGCAATGTATTGTAATGGATGAAGAGCTAGAAACGTATAAATATAGATACCTAGGTCTCATAGAGGAGGCTAGCAAGAGAGATGCAGATATAGAGATGTAATATTTTGCTGTATGACCTAATTTTGTAAGCTGATGAGCTAGAGAGGACCGAGGAGGGTAGATCTTGAGGGTTAGATCGTAGGCTGAGGAGCCTGGTGTGATCTGGTCCACCTCATAATAGATCTCCACCTAACTGAGAAGAGTTGTAAAGCGCACAACGCTGTAGTTTCAGAATGACTACAATAAAAGAACTAAGAGATAGATCTTTGTGGACGTAGCCCCGGGGGGGTGAACCATGGTAAAAATTGTGTTACATGATTGAATGCATGTGTGTCTTTGTTGTCTTAAGTAGATATTGTTATGATAAATGAATGAGTTGTTATATTTCCTGCATAATCGTAGATAATGGTGTATTGTGTTAATAAGTTACAATAGATCTCTCAACATACAGTTCTTAGATCTTCCACTCAATCCTAGGCTGTAGAAACATGAGTATTGTAGCCACCCATTAAGATTATCTCGGGTGAGATGACGCAATGCACCCTGTGCACTGCGTTGCCTTCTGGTTTACCAGGGGGCCGATAGTTTTAGAGGCTTTGTTGGAACCTCGAACATACATGAACCCTGTGTCACTCAATACAAACTCAGATAGGATATATATAAGCCAAAAATGGTTCCATTGCTATTGGTAGGAACAATAGAGGATTGAGAAAATGAGATATGTTGAAGAATATTAAAGAAGAGAAGAAAGATCTGCGGGAGGCGGATCAAGAGAATATTAAGCAGAGAAGAAAGCAATGAGCCACTAGAAGGGGATGTTGAGACCGTGGAATCCCACAAAAGCAGAGATCGAAAGATGGATAAGGAAAAAAGAGCTGGAGTTTGCATAGAAAGATAACAAAAACCCTAGAGTAAAACTCCACAGATATCTTGAGAAATACGTGTTCACTGATTTACATGAAGTCTTTTTCTGTGATTTTCCACACTTATTGTAGGAGTGGATACTAAAGTTGAAGGATAACCACACAATGAATCGGATCTGACAGTTAGAGTGGAACCTAGTGCAGATTGAGCAGTTATAGCAGGTGAACAACAAATTCACCCACGCAGTAGATTTTTGGCTCGACAATATTGTGGGAGCAGAGTTTGCAGTAGATATAGCAAAGTCGTACAACACAGTGGAGCAAGAGTTTTTACGTGGACCTCGAGGAAGGTATATTAGATCGCTGTATACTTCTATTAAGATACTGCTATACAACAAAGACGTAATGACAATGTAGTTGGATA
>ML837752.1:15412-31521 GCA_009831015.1 Picea engelmannii | reverse complement strand
GAGTTCCAGAAACCAAGTTCAGAAGATCAATACATGAACAAGATGATCAAAATTAGACAAAAACGGGGAGAATCTGTATGGGAGATTGACCAGAGATTCAAGCGACTGAAGGGAAAGTTGAAATATCTCATGACCGATATGAAACATAGGCACCTGTTTGTCAATTCACTGCTACCACACTTAAAATACCCATTGCGACAACAAAAGTTTCAGATGCAGGTAGAGGCTCTGTAGGCAGCCATGCAACTGGAAGAAAACCAGTATCAGCAGATGGATCCAACCATCGAAGAACTGAAGGAGGATTTGAAGAACTTAACGTTCCAGCTAAACTAGAACAAAAGTAAGGACAAAAGAGAAGTCGTTTGGTGTACTACATGCAGAACGAAAGGACATCACAAGAACGATTGTCCAACATTCGCGCAGTATATGGCAGCAGGAATGCCAAATCCATTACCAATAGGAGGATTATGGTGTGAAATATGTAAGAAACCAGGCCATGATCCATATCACTTCCTATTGATGCAGAAATACCAGACAGTGCCAAAGAGTTCATATTGCAACTTTTGCAAGTCAGTGGGCCACGGTGACAAAAATTGTAGAACTATGGAGTTGATGCGAGAGAGGACATCAGATGCATATAAAGTGTAGGCATAAATGATGACTGGGAAATCCACACCACAATTTAACCAAGTTCCAGCCCCATACAACATTGTGCAACAACAATATAATACTGTGCAACAACCATATTATACCGCGCAGCCCCAATACAACACAACGCAACCTCAGTACAATATCACATAGTATAATCAGGCGCCTCAGTATAGCACACTAAGAGGAGATCGAATGGGCTACAGAGGTGGAGGACGAGCAAGAGGAGGTTTTGGAAGAGGTAGAGGACCAGTGGTATGTCATAATTGTCAACAACCGAGACATTATGCAAGGGAATGTCCACTTCCACCAAAAACCTCTATGTATTGTTGCGCATCGGACCATGATACAGAAGAATGTCCAACACTATTAGTAAAGATCCAGGAAAAGAGGAACTAGAACAACCAGAATGTTCAGTGGATTTCAGCCAAAGCGAGGGATGAAGGATGGAACATCAACATAGTTACTCGTGGAGGAGCTAAAACTGGAAACGACGCAATCCGACAAGGGCCAGTACAACACCAGTGGGTGAAGAAGAATGCCGAACCAAGGAAGCCGTTTGACGTGCATAATGAGAAGGAGATATTTAAGCAAGCCAGACAAGAATTTCAGAAGGACGACGTTGCGTCAACTTCAACTACGCAACAAAGCAAGGAAGCACCAGAATACGAGATGCCTCCGTTATTGGATCATACCAACGAAATGCAACCCATGGGACAAGTAAGTACAATCAAAGACTTTTTGCAATCATGTGTAAAAGTATTGAGTGATCCATCATCTATCAAAATATTACAAAACATGTTAGGAAGATGTAGTATAGAGACGGAAGGAAAACTAGAACAAAAAATAGTCAATCACCTACATACAAGGAGAAGAACAAGCAGGGAGTTCAGACTGAATGCCAACATGGGAGATATCATACTATATCTAGGATCTGAAGTTAATGTATTACCAAATAAGACATGACAATGTACGGGAGAGCCCACATTATGATACTCACCTATTCAACTAAAAATAGCAAACCAACACAGAGTCCTACCAATTGGTAGACTGAAAGGAGTGACAGTAGACCTGGATGGAGTGCGCACTAAAGAAAACTTTGAAGTGATTGAAAGAGTCGATGACACAACACCATACCCAACGTTTCTTGGTTTGTATTGGGCATTTGACAACCAAGCCATAATCAATTTGAAGACACGAAAAATGACATTTGAGTTAGGTGAACACAGGGTCATCGTGCCATTAGACCCATCAGAAGGGGAAAGGTTTGTAGAACCCACTTGCTTAGACTTAGAGGAGATCAGTGAGTTGTACAGAACAAATGTGTGTGATGAGGATTATGTGAACCCAACTGCAGAGGGGATACTCAGTTGGCGGAGCATTAATTCATGTGCGACAGACTCAGATACCAATTTAGAGAAATGGAAACAAAGGCTACACAAAGTTTCCACGAGAAAATGTGCATGAATAGACCAGGAAGTAAGATGGGTAGGTACAAAGATACGAGAACCACCCAGTTTCCACGGAATAAACGATCTAGAATTATTCTTGGCACAATACGAAGATGAATTTTTAGAGAATCAGAGACTCTTAGCACTTGATATAACACTCAAGGCCACCCCTGCAAGATGGTGGGGTGCACACAAAGAGAATCACATATTGGTACCAATGTAAGCGGTTATTGCGCATAAGGTTCGACGTAGAACAAAAAAACAACCAACAAAATAAGTATGATGGACAGGGGGCACCAGCGGAACACTTGGAGAAGTGCAGAAAGCTGTGGAAAATGACACCCCCAGAGGAATGGCCTCATCATTTCATACACACTCTAGAGGGCATACCAACGAATTGGTACATAGACTAGGAACTACGACCTGGACGATATTACAATAGAATTTTACAGTCACTTTCTCATTCAAGCATGAGAACCCCAACATAGATGCAACTCTTAAACATATAAGAGGGGTGATTTTCATAAAGGAACCAAAAGTCAAACTTATAACAGAAGAACAACAACGAAACAAACAGGCAGTCAAAGAACTATTGTCATGTTACCATGTGCAGGAGGAAGCACTAGATGAAGATGATCCGCGCGATATTCAGATCGAGGAAGCAGAAGGCGAGAGAGAAGTGGAGGGTCCACCTATAGAATCAGAAGTCATTGCTGCGCTGATCAAGGTGAAGAAAGTCAACATTGGGACAGTTGAGAATCCCAAACTGGACAACATTGGAGATTACTGGGATGAGCAAACAATGGAAAGCATAACAAAGTTACTGTGCGAATACAAGGAGCTGTTTACAGAGATGAAGGGCATATCAGGAGAGCTAGGAGAAATGAAGATACCACTCAGAGCTGAAGCGAGACCGATCAGACAACGAACATACAGATTGAACCCAATATATAAGCAGAAATTCAAAGCTAAGATCGACACGATGCTCGAAGTTGGAATCATAGAACCATTGGAAGAATCAGAATGGATAAGCCTGATGGTAGTTCAGGAGAAAAAACAAGGAAATATAAGGATATACGTCGACTTGAGGAAGTTGAACGATGCATGCCTGCATGACCCGTTCCCTACACCTTTCACGGACGAAGTGTTGGAGAATGTAGGAGGACACAAAGTTTACTCATTCACTGATGGATTCTCAGGCTACCACTAGATCAAGATAGAACATGAGGACAAATACAATACCACGTTTTCTACATAATGGGGATCCTACCAATACACAGTCATGCCATTTGGACTGAAGAATGCACCATCAATATTTTCCAGAGTAGTCATCGCCGCGTTCAAGGAATTCATCCACCAATTTCTAGAGGTATACTTGGATGATTGGACAGTCTATATTTTGTTGAAAGACCATGTAGAGGTCTTATGGCTGATGTTAGAAATATGTAGGCACTACTAGATATCATTAAACATAAAAAAATGTATATTCAGAACACCGTTTGGGATACTATTGGGCCATATAGTATGCAAACAAGGGTTACTAGTAGATCCTGCAAATATTGCAGTAATTGTTAACTTACCACCACCAAAAACAGTCTGTCAGCTAAGAGAGACATTGGGACACATGATATTACATAAATTTTATCAAAGGGTACGCACAAATTACCACACCAATGGAGAAACTGTTAAGAAAAGATATAATTTTTCAGTGGAACGATGATTGTCAACACGGTCTGGATATGCTGAAAGAAAAAATGGTCACCACGCCAATATTAGTATTTCTAGACTGGGAAAAGACATTCCACGTACACGTAGATGCATCAACCATAACACTTGGAGCTATCTTGGCGTAGCCAGGAGCGAGATATTTGGATCACCCTATAACATTTGCGAGTAGAAAGCTATCAGAATTAGAACAGAACTATAACACCATAGAG
This sequence comes from Picea engelmannii, assembly GCA_009831015.1. NCBI lineage: Eukaryota > Viridiplantae > Streptophyta > Pinopsida > Pinales > Pinaceae > Picea > Picea engelmannii. The sequence goes on along the minus strand of ML837752.1, from coordinate 27,485 downwards.
AGGGAAGGCCTAGCTATGGTCTACGCACTGCAGAAGTTCAGACATTACTTATTGGGAAAAAAGTTTAAGATGTTCACAAATCACTCAACCCTTAAATACCTAGTCAACAAGCCAGTGTTGGGGGGGAGAATATGTCGATGGTTTCTACTGTTTCAAGAATTTGATTTTGAAGTAATAGTCAAGCTAGGAAAATTGAATGCAGGACCTGACCACCTATCAAGGGTCACAAATGGAGAAGAACCTATGAATTTAGAGGACAACTTCCTAGATGCATAACTATTTTTAGTCCAGATTTCCGATGAATAATTTGCAGATATCATTCAGTACTTGAGCACAGGTACCTCACCACCGGAATATAAGATCACGCAGAAGAAAAACCTAGTAGTCCGGGTTGCAGACTTTCAACTGATCGCAGGACACTCATACAAAATGGGTGCAGATAACATCGTGTGAAGATACGTGTTAGAAAATGAAAGACCAAGAGTTTTAACAGAATCCCACGAGGGAATAGGAGGAGGACATTACGCAGGCAAAGCTACCATGCAGAAGGTATTGCGCGCAGGACTATGGTGTCCGACCATTCACAGAGACTCGAAGGAGTATTGCTAGAGATGCGACGTCTATCAAAGGGTTGGTAAACTCAATAGAAGGGGTGAGATGCCATTACGACCATAGGTAACATTGCAGGCATTTGATAAATGGGAAATAGACTTTGTGGGACCAATCAACCCACCAACAAAAAGAACAGGAGCCAGGTACATCATCACTACGACAGAATACCTAACAAGATGGGTGGAAGCAACACTGGTGAAGGATTGCAGTGTAGAAACAACAACACACTTTCTATTTGAACAAGTAATCACTAGATTTGGATGCCCAAGAGTTTTGATGAGCGACCAAGGCACGCAGTTCATTAACCGCACTATCAATGCTATGACTGAAGAGTTTGAAGTTCATCATCAAAAGAGCACACCATATCACCCACAGACAAATGGCACAGTAGAAGCATTTAAAAAAATCCTTGAGAATGCACTGACTAAGATCTGTAATTTCAACAGGGATGATTGGGACCTCAAAATACCAACAATATTGTGGGCCTACAGGACCACGTGCAAGAAGTTGACAGGGCACACGCCATTTAAGCTGGTATATGGCCAAGAAGTAGTGGTGCCATTAGAATTTATAGTACCTAGTTTGCGAGTAGCAACAATTACACACATGACAGAATGAGGCGTAGTACAAGAAAGACTAAACCATTTGATGACCATGGAGGAAGAACGGATCCTAGCAGGGTTCCACCAACAAGTTCAGAAAGTAAGGGACAAAGCTTGGCATGACAGACACATCAAGAAGAAAACTTTCAAGGAAAGAGATTTATTGTTGATGTATGACAACAAATCCATTCAACACCTAGGAAAACTCAGAATGAACTGGTTAGTGTTGATATTATGGTAGCTACGAGATGTATTTACCTCCACGTGTAACCCTGGCGAGAATAGAGTATTTTGGGAAGAAAGAAGTAACCTTAAAGCATTGAACATAACCCTATAAGAGAAGTAGGCTCAAAGAAATAATTATAATTATGTATTTAGTCTCCAAAATGAGAAGTCGACCCAGACATCTCAGGAAATAGTATAAATACAAGTAGCCAACCTCATTTCATACACACTGCTCAGAATTTCAGCTGGGAAGAAGTGCGCACTACAGGAACTGGGCTAGTGCGCAAGTCTAGGAAGCAGCTGCAGCCGACAGCTACCGCAATCTGGTTTCCTGGTTTAGGCTTGGACTTTCTGTTGGTTATGGTTGGACTTTCTGATCAGTCTTGGTTATTTTTATGCATTAGCCTTGGTTGGATATTGGTTTTCTTCAAGAATCATTCTTTGTCAAGGTCAAGGTGCTCGGGGGTGGCTTCGACCTATGGTTGGGTTACAATATTGCTATATTGTCTATAGTTAAATGACCACATCCATTACTTTCTAACATGTTATGGGCCCACATTATCTTCGGGCAGTCTAACCACTAGAAGATAGATTGGGAGGATTTTCTCACTTACAGTTGCAGTTGCAACCAGTTTTTGCTGTAGCAACAAAACCCTAACCCTCTTGTTGAGGCACCTTAAGTGAAGAGATTGACCTAATTTCTGGATAGCCTAGTGCGCCCTAGCCTAGTGCATCTCCCAATACTCTAAGAAAGGCAAGACGTCAAGTTTGTTTTTTTGGTCAAAGTCAAAGGTTGACCAAGTCAAAACAATTATTAGTTACTCTATGAAGTTAGAAAACAAGTTATAAGGGGCTTCTAACTTCAGAGCATGGAAGACAAGGATTGACATCATCCTTGCCAAGAATAAAGTGTTGGATATTGTGAAAGGAAAGATTGTGGAACCATAGTTCGAAGAAGGGAAAGAGAAGGAACCTCAGAACGTCAGTTTTGGAGAAGTTCAAATAGTGACATCAATTCCATGAGTATCATAGTGAACTCTATAAAATACCACTTTATACCTACATCTCCCATATTGACTCATCTAAGAAGATGTACGATGCCCTAACAAACCTCTTCTCAGTCAGAAACATTGGACAAGTAATGAGTCTGAAGAATGAGCTCTGTGACATGAAAAGGAATGATGATGACAACATAACATCATACTTTGTGAGAATCTCTCAGTTAAGAGATCAACTAAAAGCTATTGAAGAAATCACTTCAGAGAAGGAACTGGTAAATATAGTACTCAATGGTCTTCCCAAGACATGGGATGCATTTGCCACAAGCATGAACACAAGGAAGGAGTATCCTGCATTTGAAGAACTTTGGACTTGCTGTGCACAAGAGTAATGAAGGATTAGTGCAAAAGTGAAACCCCAAAAGGAATATGATGATCAAGCCTTCACAACAAGGTTCAAGAATTTCAAGAATAAAAGGAATTTTGGCTTAAGGAAGAAATCGAATCAAGAGAAAGATATGTCAAAAATACAATGCTTCAGTTGTCGAAAATATGGTCACTACAAGAATCATTCTCCCGAGTTAAAGAAAAGGAAGGAAACACACGAAGCATCAGTTGTCGAAGAAAGGAAACTCTGAAAAAAGGCCAAGCAGGATAAAACAGACTTCTTCTTCTAAGACAAGGTAACAATATTCTTCATAATTCTTGTACATACCATGTTTACACAGTTTCTGTACATATCTTGCATATCTATTTCTTAGAATATAATATATTCAAAGAGAAACTATACCAATGGAAGAACAACAAGATAAGGATTTCTATCACGATGACTACAATACAAATGAAAGGATGAAGTACATCAACAACCCCTGGTAACAATTCATGTGGAAACTATTACATAAGTAACAACTGCAAGATAAGCCAAAATCATAATCAAACTTGAAGAAACCTAGAAGAAGTAAAAACAAAAAGAAGTCAACAATCAAGAGGAAATTGGAAAAAGACTTGTGACACTTTGTAGAAGGCAATAAGGATGCAGACAAAAGCGTGGAATCTGTTAGATGGAGGGAGACGATTATATAATTCCAAAAGAAGAGCATGCATTCATGCATGAAGCAAGAATTAGGAGGGAGATAATCCTAAATAATATGATCCATCGAAGATGATGAAGTATCTATCCATGGTAGAAACCATGAAAAGCAACACGTGTTCAGTGTGACTTTAGAAGAAGTCTTCTTCGAAAAGAAGCCTTAAAGTATCCCTGCTTGTCCATCCACATCCATGATCCTATGATGAAAGGAAGAAGCTGGAATCTTCAAGGCATGGAATCTATAGAAAAATCCATGGACCCAAGAGCCAAAGAAAAACATGACGAAGAACATGAAGATTCCAAGAGTGAAAGAAAATCCATAACAACTAGTCATTATATCAAGAATTACAAGACTACCAGTTTGGTCTGAACCCTCTAGAAGCAATCAAGCAAAAGAAATAGAAGTTGTGATAAAGAACAATGTATGGAAGACTTATGAATGGAAGCACTGCGAGATCCAGAACTAAAGGTTCTCCCAGATGGAGGGAGAAGATTCTGATGATTGTCTGTTCCAGTAACCAGACATACCTGGGCCATTATATCTCCTGCAATATCCATGGGTTGGATTTCACATCAGATGAATATAAGGACTATTCTCCTAAACATAATAATTGAACAAAGAAGCGTATGTAGAGCAACCTCAAGGTTTTGAGGTATACCAGAAAGAGACTCTTGTATGCAGATGGAATAAGATCTTGTATGGATTCAAACAACTTGGTGCAGAGCCTCCAATGCACAAAAGAAGTGTGGTGAATTTTTTTTCTATAACAAAGATATTGTATTAGAATGGTTACTCAGAAGTCCAGGATGATGGATTGCTAATCCATGACAAACTCTCATGATGGCATAAGAAATTCCACTTGGATATGTTCCAGTTTGACCCTTGCCATGATGTTATGAGCTAGCAGGAAAGCTGAATCCAACTATGATATACTATAATGATCAGAGCTATATGAAGCCTTCAGAGAAAACCAATGTTCCAGAAATACCGAAATACATTGAGATCAAGCATTACATTCTCCATGATGAGGTCCAAAAAGGAGAAGTGGTTCTCCAATATATCTCCACAGATAAGCAGATAAGCAAATATTTTGGTAAAGCCTTTGTCCAAGATGAAAGAGTTTGCGTACTCAAGAAACAAGCTGGAGCTCGTGGAGACGACTTCATTATTGAAAAGGGAAGAGATGAATCCCAGGTTGGGAGGGAGCACTGATGTATTATTGATTCATGGACAGTCATTTTTCAGTTTGAAAAATGGTCCAGGATGAGCAGTTCCTTTCCAGTTCGGAAAGTGGTTTGAGATTTCTGGCGGACAAGCATTTTCCAGTTCGGAAAATGGTCCAGATCGAACGATCATTTTCATAATGAAAATGGTTTGATGGATTGCTGATGTACCATAGAAAATGATTCCCCTTGTGGCCAGTGTGGGGGAATGGTCTAGGACAGTCTTTCTTCTTGGAAGTCACTCTCAACAGTGGTCAAGAAGACTGGTCCACCTCGCCAGACAATCATTCTTTCGAAGTTCACAGTTGTGAAAATTTTCAAAGAATGGTTGATTTTGGAGGTTGGTGCAGGACAAACATTTCCTTAGGAAATGGTACAGACAATCATCCCTAGGGAAGATTCATTCTCTCCAGGTTGCACTTTATTTAGTGTTGGAGGAATAGCCCATATAGGTGAATGTTCTAGGTTCAACAATCATGGACAAACATTCCCTAGGGAAGACTCATTCTCTCGAGGTTGCACTTTTTTTAGTGCCAAAGGAATGGCCTAGATAGGTGAATGGTCTAGGCTAATAAATCGGGACAATTATTCTTCTATGCTTGAGAAGAATTGTCCAGTAGCTCATGACTGATGTTTTACCTTCTAAGGGTAGATTCTCTTCTATATCTCACAAATGTGAGTGGAAGAATGGCCCAGATGATTCAGTTTATATCATGACATTGTTTATCTGTGCAGGTTGATATCAGATGATATGATTGCTATGGAGACTGTATGTCTTTGGACAATAGATGTATGCTACTGTGGTGGACGTGTTCCACTGGTTGTGACTATGTGTCACTGATTAAGTAGTTGTGTTCTACTTGGTGTGGTAGTGTACCACTGGATTGTAGTTGTGTACTACTATGGATAGACACAGTTGTGTTCTATTGAATGACATTGTTCTGATTTTCCTTGAAGACTATCAATAGTGTTGAAAATGATTATCAACTACATGAATGGTTAGTGTACTAATGGACAAACATTCTCCAGACAGAAAATGGTCTAGGACATTTATTCTTCTAGGACATATGCCCGGATTAGAAGAATGGTTCTTGTATCACTCTTTGGAGTGAGTGAATTATTCAACATCATGTCTGATTACTCAGATGGAGTATGGTTTCGAGATATGATGTAGTTGATGCTGTTAGATGACACTGATAGTGATGATGGTGCTCATGATCTAATCATGAGATAGTCTTTACGACTATGTTGATGTTATCAGTTGAATGGTATGTTTGTGCTTAAGACCATTGCCTTCAATACCTCCCTAGCTAGGAGGGAGTGTTGATATTATGGTAGTTTCGAGAGGTATTTGCCTCCACGTGTAACCTTGACCATAATAGAATATTCTGGGAAGCAAGAAGTAACCCTAAAACATTGAACATAACCCTAGAAGACAAGTCGACTCAAGGAAATAATTAACATTAAGTATTTAGTCTCCATAATGAGAAGTTAGCCTAGATGACCCAGGAAACAATATAAATAAAAGTATCCATATCTCCTTTCATACACACTGCTTAGAATTTCAGCTGGGAAGAAGTGTGCACTACAGGAACTGGGCTAGTGCACAAGTTTGGGGAGTAGCTATCGCAATCTCATTTCTTGGTTTAGGCTTAGACTTTCTTTTAGTTATGGTTGGACTTTCTGATCAGTCTTGGTTATCTTTATGCATTAGCCTTGGTTGGCTATTAGTTTTCTTCCAGAATAATTCTCTATCAAGGTTAAGGTGCTCGGGGGTGGCTTTAGCATATGGTTTGGTGACAATATTGCTATATTTTCTATGGTTAAATGAGCACATCCATTACTTTCTAACAGTTAGGGCCGTACGAAGTAAAAATTGTTACAGATGGGGGAGATGTACAGTTGAAAGACTTAGCAGGTGCAGAGCTGAGAGGGATGATCAATGGGATTCAACTGAAAATGTACAAGGACAGTCGACCACCCACAACTTGAAAATTCACCGTGCAATATAAAAAAAATAAAAATAAAATAAAAATAAAAATAAAATAAAAATAAAAAAAAATAAAATAAAATTAAACGGTACCAACAGAGGTATAGTGCGCCGAAAGGAGAAGAATCGTGCACACTTAGGAATACAAACTCTGCAAGGACAAGGCCAATGGCCAACTCAAAATGGAAACAAGCGGGAAAAGTAAGGACGACAAAAGCAATACGAAATGACAAAGGCATGTATAATTGAATGCTGTAAATGACTGATGGGACGCCGCATTAATCACACCAAATGGAGACAATGAGGGAGAGTAATGGAAAGTACGAAGGAACCAACGGTTCATTGAATCCATAATAAAGGTAGGGTCTTCGACAAGTTTCATATGATTCCCATACAAAGCACGGACGCAGGAACAAACAAGTTTATCGCAATATTGAGAGTGGGAGAGCATACAAAGCACAGAGAAAAGTCCACAAAGGTTACAAAGATCATTGAATTTAGTAAACGATTGAAATTCACCACCATGGAACCACCAAAGCAAGCAGAACTAGGCTAAACTGCCAGACACTCCAGAGTTAGAACAAGGGCACATGTACAATTGTAGGAAAGCGAACAACAACCACCATAGATCGTTAATGTCGATGGAATCCCCTCACCAAATACAACCGATGTACCCCACACTCGTGGTAGAAAAAACCCAACAATCAACACCTGAGGGCATGAATGTGGAAATGCTGGCAGAAGAATAGGAGCAATAGAACCAGGGCACAAGAACCATGAAGGAGGCGCAACTAGAGAACCCCGACGAAGCTCCGAGAGTCAATGGGATGGCTACAAATCTAGAAGTAGCAATCGAGCCAGATGAATCTCAAACAACCGTGTCAGACCACCTTCAGGAAGGAGCAGTGGAAGATGTCACGGGCTGGACAAAATGGTATGCCGAAGTATGACCAACGGAGGCTGTAACCTCGAGCAAGCCACTACCAAAAAAGGACAGGCAACAAGTACCTAGGCCACCACGCAAACAACCCGTTGCAACCATTGTTTTTTCGTGTATACCAGATGGGGTACGGGTGAAATCAGACTTGATAGGGTTTGTTGAGAAGCTAAAATACTCGGACCATGATGTAACAAACACATAAAAGTTTTCATAGTTTGCAAAAAGATTATACCTACAGACTGTGGGTCTGGATCCATTTGGGGAATTGATTAATCAACCACTCTAGTGGGCAACATGACTGGAAAAAATGGGGATTTTAGGTCTGCTAGAGCTACCACACTTTGGCAGAGGACAGTATGCAAACAGTTGTGTGAAATAATTGATGGCGGTCAAACATGGTAGGGATATATGGTTGGACAATCTCGTCTCGATAGACGTAGAGATCATTGCGCACATTACAGGGATGCCATCCTGGGGCATGGATTTTGCACAATTTCTTGACGAAAATACAAAGGAGAAATCACTTGCGGAAGAGATGAAGAAGAAATTCGGCATTGGCAGGGGGACGTGAGGAATCATCATCAAAAGGATCAATAATGTCATGACACAAATGGCCACAAAAATCATGGCCTGCAAGCTGCTAAGAAAATGCCATAAGGAGGAAGTCCTGGCAGGGGTCGTTGTAGTTGCAGCACAATGTTCCGAGGGCACCACAGTTAGCTGGGCCCCTTATCTTTTGAATCTGTTTCTGGATGAATGCAATGATGCACATGATATGGGAACATAATTTTATTATTCATGGCTACTCATGCTAATAGCCATCATGGGATGGAAGGAATTGAATTACACATTTTTCGCCACCGGACCCAAGCCGAATCATCGAGCGAGATATTTATCACTTGGCATCATGTCAAACACTAAACACATGAATATGAACACAACTGTATTCGAAGGATACCTTCGCGACCTACAAGAGACCATCTCCAAACTATGGAGAATAACGCCATAGGCTGTCGCGTACTATCAGGACATTGCCAACTTCAAGGCCACTCGACATGTGATGTGGATATAGGCGCAGAAGGACCCCAACAAACAATGGCTATAATTGCACTACTGCATCATGAAGGGAGACATAGACATAATTATCAAGGATTGGGAAGACGTTTGGAATATTCCAGTCCTTACCCAAGGAATACCTACAAAGACAATAGAAGAGGAGACAAGGCAAGAAGAAACAAAACCTCGGGAAGTCCCAATGCTCAAGAAACGAAGGATGGGCCAAACAAAAACAAAGCATACGAATGAAGGGAAAACTAAGACAGGGACCCAGAAGGGGAAAAATAATAATACATAACTGACCCAAGTGCATTAGAAACAGGCTGAGGGAGTGTAGGGGACTACACCAAGTCCCAATCCACAAGAACTAGGCCTGACGAAGAGACCAACTACTTAGACGGGGGGTGCATGCAAGAAGATGAAGGCGCAAAGAATACCTCCATAATACACGATCACAAAAGATGATGCAGACATGATAGCACAAATGGTTCAGAATCATACAATTGAGGATTTTGAGGATGCCATGCACCATAGGGATAGAATTCAAGAGGAGTTTGCAAACATGCGACAGTTCCTCAAGTAGATCAGGGAAGCGCAGGCAGCAAGCAACATCATAGGAACATGGCAGTCAACATCACAGATAGGAGAAGAACCCGAAGCAAGTGAGTGTGATACAATCCACACACTACCACAACCGAGAGCAACATTCCACATTACACACAACATGCCACGCATGGACGAGATCATGGGGCATGCACCCCTAAAGGACTTAGCTCAACTCCAACTGGTATTTCCACAGATACCATCCAAAGATCTACACAAACTACAGGTTAGTGTTACCCATGAAGTACAGTCTCAGGCACGCACATACACAAATGAATTACAACAGGAAAATGATAAACGAGATGCGCTGAAATCTATATATGAGCAGGCCAATATCGAAACTCAGTAAGAGAGGGAGCGCGCAAACGGATTGGAACAAAAATTGGACGAAACTTATGAGAAGATTCCAAAGACCGCATAGGGGGACGAACTCACAACAACAAAAAAATTGATCAGATTGCGTAGGCAATCGATCAATTTCAGAAGGAGATCAAGAATCTTCGCGAGCAACTCACACCTACCACTCCACCAGAGGTAAGGGAGCAAAGGAAGCAAGAGAAAACACAACAACTACATGAGATAGAGAAACAAGTTAGCGCAATGATTGACTTGTTCGATAAAGAAACATGACTTTGGACAAAGATAGAAGAGGATCAACAAGTCCAGTAGTGGGACAAGGAAGAAGAAAGGATAAACATAGTTATCCAGGACCTCAAACAAAGGTAGAAGAAAATTTCCATCATGGAGCACATCAAAGGGGCGCAGGATATGAAGAAACTACAGACAAAACTCACCACTGCACAAACACATAAAAAGGAGCGTCAGGCTCAATTGGAACCGTTGCAAGATCAAGTAGAAGAATTCATTGCACAGGTAGAGGAAGATAAGAAATATATGGCACAGACCCAGGAAGAGAGCGCGAGGTTGATTAGAGACAAGATTGCAGTCCAAAAAGTAGACACACTCAAGGAAAAGACCATGCAGGCTGAAACACAAGCAACAGAGCTCAAGGAGAAGTTCTAGGCGATGACCAGGGAGATCGATGAAGTGCACAAAGGATAGGTGGCTCAAGATGAGCCACATTTCAGTGTTGGGGGCCTGTTGGAAGCTGACCAAAGCAGAAATAAAGGCAATTTTGGGAAAGAAGGCATGCACGAGGAAAGCGATAACTGAAAGGAAGAGTAGAATGCGTGCATGCATGGAATACCTAATGATGCTAGGGTTAGGTTTTTTGAAATGTATTGTAATGGGTGAAGAGACAGAAACATATAAATATAGATACCTAGGTCTCATAGAGGAGGCTAGCGAGAGAGATGCATATATAGAGATGTAATATTTTGCGATATGACCTAATTTTGTAAGCTATTGAGCTAGAGAGGACTGAGGAGGGTAGATATTGAGGGTTAAATCATAGGCTGAGGATCTTGGTGCGATCTAGTTCACCTCATAATAGATCTCCACCTAACTGAGAAGAGTTGTAAAGCGCGCGACGCTATAGTTTCAGAATGATTATAATAAAAGAGCTAAGAGCCATATCTTTGTGGACGTAGCTCAAGGGGGGTGAACCACGGTAAAATTTGTGTCACATGATTGAATGCATGTGTGTCTTTATTGTCTTCAGTAGATATTGTTATGCTAAATGAATGAGTTGTTATATTTCTTGCATAATCGTAGATAATGGTGTATTGTGTTAATAAGTTACAATAGATCTCTCAACATACAGTTCTCAGATCTCCCACTCAATCCCACATTGCAGACACATGAGTGTTGCAACCACCCATTAAGACTATCTCGGGTGAGACAACACAATGCACCCTGTGCATTGCGTTTCCTTTTGGTTTACCAGGGGGGTGATAGTTTTAGAGGCTTTGTTGGAACCTCGAATAGACATGAACCCTGGGTCACTCNNATATAAGCCAACAATATCTACGCTGTACTCACATGATGTAGATCAATTACTCTGCATCATCTCACTATCCATCTAGTTGGAAATCATCTCCAAGACTAGTGGTAGTCTTCATGGGAATCAGAACAATGCCATCCAATAAAACAAAATTTAGTCTATTCATAGTAGTATACAACTAATATCCAGTGGTAGACAACCACTCATAGTAGCATACAACTACTAACTAGTGACACATAGTCACTACCAGTGGAGCACATCCACCACCGTAGCATACAACTAATGTCTAGAGACATACTGTCTCCACAACAATCATATCATACGATATCAATCTGCATAACAATATCATGATACAAACTGAGTCATCTGGGCCATTCTTCCACTCACTTATGTGAGATCCGGAAAAACTTTTTCCTCATAAAGTAAAATATCAGCCATGGGATATCTAGATTGATCTTCCCAAGCATAGAAGAATAATTGTCCCTGATTTCCGAGCCTGTACCATTCACCTAACTGGGTCATTCCTCCAATACTAATTACAGTGCAACCTAGAGAGAATGAGTCTGCCTTAGGGAATGCTTGTCCCTGATTGTTGAACCTGGACCATTCACCTAACTGGGCCATTCCTTTGACACTAATCACAGTGCAACCTAGAGAGAATGAGTCTACCTTAGGGAATGACTTTTCGGACCATTTCCTATGGAAATGTTTGTCCTGCACCAACCTCCTATAACAGACCATTCTTTGAAACTACTCACAATTGTGTGTTGAGGGGTCTGAGATACCTTTAAATCAACAGTAGGAACCAAACCCACCTTAGAGGCCTAATT
>ML837752.1:0-15362 GCA_009831015.1 Picea engelmannii | reverse complement strand
TTGGTAAAGCCTTTGTCCAAGATGAAAGAGTTTGCGTACTCAAGAAACAAGCTGGAGCTCGTGGAGACGACTTCATTATTGAAAAGGGAAGAGATGAATCCCAGGTTGGGAGGGAGCACTGATGTATTATTGATTCATGGACAATCATTTTTCAGTTTGAAAAATGGTCCAGGATGAGCAGTTCCTTTCCAGTTCGGAAAGTGGTTTGAGATTTCTGACGGACAAGAATTTTCCAGTTCGGAAAATGGTCCAGATCGAACGATCATTTTCATAATGAAAATGGTTTGATGGATTGCTGATGTACCATAGAAAATGATTCCCCTTGTGGCCAGTGTGGGGGAATGGTCTAGGACAATCTTTCTTCTTGGAAGTCACTCTCAACAGTGGTCAAGAAGACTGGTCCACCTCGCTGGACAATCATTCTTTCGAAGCTCACAGTTGTGAGAAGTTTCAAAGAATGGTCCATTTTGGAGGTTGGTGCAGGACAACCATTTCCTTAGGAAATGGTATAGACAGTCATCCCTAGGTAAGATTCATTCTCTCTAGATTGCACTTTGTTTAGTGTTGGAGGAATGGCCCAGATAGGTGAATTTTCTAGGTTCAACAATCAGGGACAAACATTCCCTAGGGAAGACTCATTCTCTCAAGGTTGCACTTTTTTTAGTGCCAAAGGAATGGCCTAGATAGGTGAATGGTCTAGGCTCATAAATCATGACAATTATTCTTCTATGCTTGAGAAGAATTGTCCAATAGCTCATGAATGATGTTTTACCTTCTGAGGGTAGATTCTCTTCCAGATCTCACAAATGTGAGTGGAAGAATGGCCCAGATGATTCAATTTATATCATGACATTGTTTATCTGTGCAGGTTGATATCAGATGATATGATTGCTATGGAGACTGTATGTCTTTGGACAATATATGTATGCTACTGTGGTGGACGTGTTCCACTAGTTGTGACTATGTGTCACTGATTAAGTAGTTGTGTGCTACTTGGTGTGGTAGTGTACCACTGGATTGTAGTTGTGTACTACTATGGATAGACACAGTTGTGTTCTATTGAATGACATTGTTCTGATTTTCCTTGAAGACTATCAATAGTATTGAAAATGATTATCAACTAGATGAATGGTTAGTGTACTAATGGACAAACATTCTCCAGACGGAAAATGGTCTAGGACATTTATTCTTCTAGGACATATGCCTGGATTAGAAGAATGGTTCTTGTATCACTCTTTGGAGTGAGTGACTTATTCAACATCATGTCTGATTACTCAGATGGAGTATGGTTTCGAGATATGACGTAGTTGATGCTGTTAGATGACACTGATAGTGATGATGGTGCTCATGATCTAATCATGAGATAGTCTTTACGACTATGATGATGCTATCAGTTGAATGGTATGTTTGTGCTCAAGACCATTTCCTTCAATACCTCCCTAGCTAGGAGGGAGTGTTGATATTATGGTAGTTTCGAGAGGTATTTACCTCCATGTGTAACCTTGACCATAATAGAATATTCTGGGAAGCAAGAAGTAACCCTAAAACATTGAACATAACCCTAGAAGACAAGTCGGCTCAAGGAAATAATTAACATTAAGTATTTAGTCTCCAGAATGAGAAGTCAGCCCAGACGACCCAGGAAACAATAATAAATAAAAGTATCCATATCTCCTTTCATACACACTACTTAAAATTTCAGCTGGGAAGAAGTGTGCACTACAGAAACTGGGCTAGTGCACAAGTTTGGGGAGTAGCTATCGCAATCTCATTTCTTGGTTTAGGCTCAGACTTTCTTTTGGTTATGGTTGGAATTTCTGATCAGTCTTGGTTATCTTTATGCATTAGCCTTGGTTGGCTATTGGTTTTCTTCCAGAATAATTCTCTATCAAGGTTAAGGTGCTCGGGGGTGGCTTCAGCCTATGGTTTGGTGACAATATTGCTATATTTTCTATGGTTAAATGAGCACATCCATTACTTTCTAACAGTTAGGGCTGTACGAAGTAAAAACTGTTACAGATGGGGGAGCTGTACAGTTGAAAGACTTAGCAGGTGTAGATCTCAGAGGGATGATCAATGGGATTCGACTGAAACTGTACAAGGACAGTCGACCACCCACAACTTGAAAAGTCACCGCGCAATATAAAAATAAAGTAAAAAATAAAATAAAATTAAACGGTACCAACATAGGTATAGTGCGCCGAAAGGATAAGAATCGTGCACACTTAGGAATACAAACTCTGCAAGGACAAGGCCAATGGCCAACTCAAAATGGAAACAAGCGGGAAAAGTAAGGATGACAAAAGCAATATGAAATGACAAAGGCATGCATAATTGAATGCTGGAAATGACCGATGGTACGCCGCATTAATCACACCAAATGGAGACAATGAGGGAGAGTAATGGCAAGTACAAAGGAACCAACAGTTCATTGAATCCATAATAAAGGTAGGGTCTTCGACAAGTTTCATATGATTCCCATACAAAGCACGAACGTAGGAACAAACAAGTTTATCGCAATATTGAGAGTGAGAGAGCATACAAAGCACATAGAAAAGTCCACAAAGGTTACAAAGATCATTGAATTTAGTAAACGATTGAAATTCACCACCATGGAACCACCAAAGCAAGAAGAACTAGGCTAGACTGCCAGACACTCCAGAGTTAGAACAAGGGCACATGTACAATTGTAGGAAAGTGAACAACAACCACCATAGATCATTAATGTCGATGGAATCCCCTCACCAAATACAACCGATGAACCCCACATTCGTGGTAGAAGAAACCCAACAACCAACACCCGAGGGCATGAATGTGGAAATGCTGACAGAAGAATAGGAGCAATAGAACCAGGGCACAAGAACCATGAAGGAGGTGCAACCAGAGAACCCTGAAGAAGCTCCGAGAGTCAATGGGATGGCTACAAATCTTGAAGCAACAATCGAGCCAGATGAATCTCAAACAACCGTGTCAGACCACCTTCAGGAAGGAGCAGTGGAAGATGTCACGGGTTGGACAAAATGGTATGCCGAAGTATGACCAACGGAGGCTGTAACCTCGAGAAATCCACTACCAAAAAAGGACAGGCAACAAGTACCTAGACCACCACGCAAACAACCTGTTGCAACCATTGTTTTTTTGTGTATACCAGATGGGGTATGGGTGAAATCAGACTTGCTAGGGTTTGTTGAGAAGATAAAATACTCGGACCATGATGTAACAAACACATAAAAGTTTTCGTAGTTTGAAAAAAGATTATACCTACAGACTAAGGGTCTGGATCCATTTGGGGAACTGATTAATCAACCACTCTAGTGGGCAACATGATTGGAAAAAATGGGGATTTTAGGTCTGCTAGAGCTACCACACTTTGGCAGAGGACAATATGCAAACAGTTGCGTGAAACAATTGATGGTGGTCAAACATGGTAGGGATATATGGTTGGACAATCTCGTCTCGATAGACGTAGAGATCATTGCGCACATTACAGGGCTGCCATCCCGGGGCATGGATTTCGCACAATTTCTCGACGAAAATACAAAGGAGAAATCACTCACGGAAGAGATGAAGAAGAAATTCGGCACTGGCAGGGCGATGTGAGGAATCATCATCAAAAGGATCAATAATGTCATGACACAAATGGCCACAAAAATCATGTCCTGCAAGCTGCTAAGAAAATGCCATAAGGAGGAAGTCCCGACAGGGGTCGTCGTAGTTGCAGCACAATGTTCCGAGGGCACCACAGTTAGCTGGGCCCCTTATCTTTTGAATCTATTTCTAGATGAATGCAATGATGCACATGATATGGGAACATAATTTGATTATTCATGGCTACTCATGCTAATAGCCATCATGGGATGGAAGGAATTGAATTACACATTTTTCGCCACCAGACCCAAGCCGAATCATCGAGCGAGATATTTATCACTTGGCATCGTGTCAAACACTAAACAAATGAATATGAACACAACTGTATTCGAAGGATACCTTCGCGACCTACAAGATACCATCTCCAAACTATGGAGAATAACGCCATAAGCTGTCGCATACTATCGGGACATTGCCAACTTCAAGGCCACTCGACATGTGATGTGGATATAGGCGTGGAAGGACCCCAACAAACAATGGCTATAATTGCACTACTACATCACGAAGGGAGACATAGACATAGTTATCAAGGATTGGGAATATGTTTGGAAGATTCCAGTCCTTACCCAAGGAATACCTACAAAGACAATAGAAGAGGAGACAAGGCAAGAAGAAACACAACCTCGGGAAGTCCCAATGCCCAAGAAACGAAGGATGGGCCAAACAAAAACAAAGCATACGAACGAAGGGAAAACTAATATAGGGACCCAGAAGGGGAAAAATAATAATACATAGCCGACCCAAGTGCATTAGAAACAGGTTGAGGCAGTGCAGGGGACTACACCAAGTACCAATCCACAAGAACTAGGCCTGACTAAGAGACCAACTACTTAGACGGGGGGTGCGTGCAAGAAGATGAAGGCGCAAAGAATACCTCCATAATACACGATCACAGAAGATGATGTAGACATGATAGCACAAATGGTTCAGAATCATACAATCGAGGATTTTGAGAATGCTGTGCACCATAGGGATAGAATTCAAGAGGAGTTGATAGACATGCGACAGTTCCTCAAGTAGATCGGGGAAGCGCAGGCAGGAGGCAACATCATAGGAACATGGCCGTCAACATCACATATAGGAGAAGAACCCGAAGCAAGTGAGCGTGATATAGTCCACACACTACCACAGCCGAGTGCAACATTCCACATTACACCCAACATGCCACGCATGGACGAGATCATGGGGCAGGCACCCCTAAAGGACTTATCTCAACTCCAACTGGTATTTCCGCGGATACCATCCAAAGATCTACACAAACTACAGGTTAGCGTTACCCATGAAGTACAGTCTCAGGCATGCACATACACAAATGAATTACAACAGGAAAATGATAAACGGGATGCGCTGAAATCTATATATGAGCAGGCCAAGATCGAAACTCAGTAAGAGAGGGAGCGTGCAAACGGATTGGAACAAAAATTGGACGAAACTTATGAGAAAATTCCAAAGACCGCGTAGGGGGACGAACTCACAACAACAAAAAAATTGATTAGATTGCGTAGGCAATCGATCAATTTCAGAAGGAGATCAAGAATCTTCGCGAGCAACTCACACCTACCACTCCACCAGAGGTAAGGGAGCAAAGGAAGCAAGAGGAAACACAACAACTACATGAGATAGAGAAACAGGTCAGTGCAACAACTGACTTGTTCGATAAAGAAACAATACTTTGGACAAAGCTAGAAGAGGATCAACAAGTCCAGTAGTGTGACAAGGAAGAAGAAAGGATAAGCATAGTTATCCAGGACCTCAAACAGAGGTAGAAGAAAATTTCCATCATGGAGCACGTCAAAGGGGCACAGGATATGAAGAAACTACAGACAGAACTCACCACTACACAAACACAGAAAAAGGAGCGTCAGGCTCAATTGGAACCATTGCAAGATCAAGCAGAAGAATTCATTGCACAAGTAGAGGAAGACAAGAAATATATGGCACAGACCCAGGAAGAGAGCGCGAGGTTGATCAGAGACAAGATTGCAGTCCAAAAAGTAGACGCACTCAAGGAAAAGACCGTGCAGACTCAAACACAAGCAACAGAACTCAAGAAGAAGTTCTAGGCGATGACCAGGGAGATCGATGAAGTGCACAAAGGATAGGTGGATCAAGATGAGCCACATTTCAGTGTTGGGGGCCTGTTGGAAGCTGACCAAAGCAGAAATAAAGGAAATTTTGGGAAAGAAGGCATGCACGAGGAAAGCGACAACTGAAAGGAAGATCAGAATGAGTGCATGCATGGAATACCTAATGACGCTAGGGTTAGGTTTTTTGAAATGTATTGTAATGGATGAAGAGCCAGAAACATATAAATATAGATACCTAGGTCTCATAGAGGAGGCTAGCGAGAGAGATGCATATATAGAGATGTAATATTTTGCGGTATGACCTAATTTTGTAAGCTGTTGAGCTAGAGAGGACTGAGGAGGGTAGATATTGAGGGTTAAATCACAGGCTGAGGATCTTGGTGCGATCTAGTTCACCTCATAATAGATCTCCACCTAACTGAGAAGAGTTGTAAAGCGCACGACGCTATAGTTTCAGAATGATTATAATAAAAGAGCTAAGAGCCATATCTTTGTGGACGTAGCCCAAGCGGGGTGAACCACGGTAAAAATTGTGTCACATGATTGAATGCATGTGTGTCTTTATTGTCTTCAGTAGATATTGTTATGCTAAATGAATGAGTTGTTATATTTCCTGCATAATCGTAGATAATGGTGTATTGTGTTAATAAGTTACAATAGATCTCTCAGCATACAGTTCTCAGATCTCCCACTCAATCCCACATTGCAGACACATGAGTGTTGCAACCACCCATTAATACTATCTTGGGTGAGACAACGCAGTGCACCCTGTGCATTGCGTTGCCTTTTGGTTTACCAGGGGGGTGATAGTTTTAGAGGCTTTGTTGGAACCTTGAACAAACATGAACCCTAGGTCACTCAATACAAACTTAGACAATNATATATATATATATATATATATATATATATATATATATATATATATATATATATATATATATATATATATATATATATATAAGCCAACAATATCTAAGCTGTACTCACATGATGTATATCAATTACTCTGCATCATCTCACTATCCATCTAGTTGGAAATCATCTCCAAGACTAGTGGTAGTCTTCATGGGAATTAGAACAATGCCATCCAATAAAACAAAACTTAGTCTATTCATAGTAGTATACAACTAATATCCAGTGGTAGACAACCACTCATAGTAGCATACAACTACTAACTAGTGACACATAGTCACTACCAGTGGAGCACATCCACCACCGTAGCATACAACTAATGTCTAGAGACACACTGTCTCCACAACAATCATATCATCCGATATCAATCTGCATAACAATATCATGATACAAACTGAGTCATTTGGGCCATTCTTCCACTCACTTCTGTGAGATCCGGAAGAACATTTTCCCTCATAAAGTAAAATATCAGCCATGGGATATCTAGATTGATCTTCCCAAGCATAGAAGAATAATTGTCCTTGATTTCCGAGCATGTACCATTCACCTAACTGGGTCATTCCTCCAGTACTAATTACAGTGCAACCTAGAAGAATGAGTCTGCCTTAGGGAATGCATGTCCCCGATTGTTGAACCTGGACCATTCACCTAACTGGGCCATTCCTCTGACACTAATCACAGTGCAACCTAGAGAGAATGAGTCTACCTTAGGGAATGACTTTCTGGACCATTTCCTATGGAAATGTTTGTCCTGCACCAACCTCCTATAACAGACCATTCTTTGAAACTACTCACAATTGTGTGTTGAGGGGTCTGAGATACCTTTAAATCAACAGTAGGAACCAAACCCACCTTAGAGGCCTAATTAGACTCTACAACATTTGATGGTGGAATGGTTCTCAAGATATTTCAATCTAGATAATTTATCAATGGGCTTTACTTAGTGTTTGACAGGATGTCTTTCTATGAAAGTTCCTCCTTCATATTAAACGTTATCTTTTTGTCTTTTCTTTTATTAGACAAGTCTAATAAAATGAGGTCTGCTGGTTCAAACCAATTGATAGAGGGGGATTCTTAACTACTGAAGAAGGCTGAGCCTGGGATAACCCTCATGATCAAGCATGGAAAACAAGGTATTCACACCTATTACAAGTCTAGTAATAATACGTTAACTCACTGGTACTTCAACACTGACCGAGATATAGTTATCAAAAGAAAATACCCTTGCAATAAGATGAGTGCAAGAAAAATAGTTTCCTTAGATCTACCATCAATCACACACTAACACAATGATTTGATTTTCATCATTAAGAACAAAATAATTGCTAAATATTGAAACATGTAGCTTATCAATAGATTCATAAAACTCTTACTCGTGACAACATCAATTACTGAAATAAAATTTGGAAGTAATTCCTCCTTAATCCAATCACATAACGCCTTTGATGAAAAACATAATTTTGTCTCCAATCCTAAACATGAATTCTCAATTAAGGTTGTTCAGAAATAGTTCTTTACAATTCTAAAAAAGAGGGTCCTATTCCCAAAACCATCGACCTCTCTAAAAGGTCAATTCCCCCTACTTATAAAGAATCACTAACTAAAAATAACTACTACAAGTTTGTGTTAAGTAAAACAAAAATTGCCATGTGGCACTTGATCTGTTTGTCCTCTGGGGATCATCTCGTGGTTCTACTAGACTGGATGACTCTTCTCTTATTTTGACCAAGTAACAAAGAGATCCTCACATGTGTTAGCATACGAGAGTCTATCCTGGTCCATCGAGGCTGGAAGGGTTTCCTTCACTTCTACTGCCTGTTCTCTATATTTGATCATTTTGGGACTTAAACATTGCAAAATTGCACGAGCCTTGATCGAATGTTCCATTAACTTCTGTACTTGACCTGGTGTCATGCTTGCCGCCTGTATGATCTCTACTTCCCATGCCGAATCCTGTTCTACATGTCGTTTGACTATGTCATGTAAGTCGAAAAAGTCTTCTTGTGAGATGAATTTTGGGAGGCCAATGTCTTTCATTTCCCGATTGATCTTTTTGCAGTCTCTTTCGCACTCAACCTACTTCTTATATTTCTCTCTTTGAGGTTCCTGGGCCATACGTACCCAGTATTCGACTGGTTTCCTAATCTGGGAGATGCTGCTATCCCTTAGCACTCGAATACCATGCTACTCTGCATCTCGACCCTTCTGCACTGCGCTAATGTAGTCAATTTGTTCTACCACTTGGTATGATTTCTCATACCATATCTCCATTTCCTTTTCGGTTTCCAGTGCCACAAGGGTATCTTCTTGGAAATCGGTTATGCCTGTAGTGAAAAGATGTCCTTTGCTTGTGAACTTTGTATAAGCATCTTGAAACTCACTCTTTAGAAAAACTATGGCATGCATTGAGTCTTGATAATATTTTTCTAAGTGGTGCATATGGTCTAGCTCCTTTAGTGAAGCGACCAATTCTTTTTCATCTCGCTTCGCTCGATCCAATGTGGTATCAGTGATAGCCATCCCTACACCGATGAGCTCAGATGTCTTTGCGTGTTCTGTGTTGAGCAAATTCTCCTCCATGGCGACGAGAATCGAGTTATCCAGGGTGAGTCTTATTTTCTTGGTGGTCCTCCTCATGATAGCTTTCCTCTTCCTGTCATAAGCGATCACTTGTATATCGACGACCTCATCAACAGGCTCAAGGATTTGTTGTTCTCCCCAGGTTAGAGTGTTTCCCAAGCTCCCTGCTGTATGTTTTTGTTCCAGGACTGGTTCTTGTAATTCTTTCATATGTCTCGATGGCTCAACCTTCGTCTGGTGTTCATTGACTGGTGCGATATTGACCAAAATTAAAGAGTCAGTGATATGTTCAATACTTACTTGGTGATTGACTGTTGAGGTGCCAATCTTTGGCTATTTCACTTCCTCTTTTTTTCCACCTGAACCTAGCTCATCCTTGGAGCTTTCTTTCGGTGTCCCTGATAGGTCGAGAAACTCAGTGTCTAAGACACTTTCAGCCTCATGGTCGCCCCACAGAGGGTTTGGAACTGATGCATCAAGACTTGGAGTAGATGTTCCCCCATGATCTTTCTCCTCTATAATCAATATCAGAGTTACAAGTGAGACCTATGAACTCTCTTCATCGTCATAGATGGTTATTATATCAAACATGGTATTTGGCACCCCCATTTCACTTGGTGTTCTTGGACTCTCATACTGGGTTGGAATAGTCACCGATGATCTAGCTTGTGGTGATGGAACCATGGGGTTTTCCATACCGATGGTTTCCTCCAATTGTATTGAATCTGAGCCATTTAACTCTTCTTTGATTGTGATTGGGTCAGCCTAGGTGATAGTCATCATTTCTATCAGTTGAGGATTGTTCTCTAGCTGGTCGATGATTCTTTGGGCTCCTTCTAGTAACATCAACCCTCTCCTTTGTGCCTATATGGTTTCTACTGCTCTGATTTCTTCTCTAACCCTGAGAGCTTCTTGAGCCGACTATTGAATTGTTTTAACCTGCTCATCCATGCTCATAGCCTTGAACCTAGTAATGTTCTGGTTAGCTTTTATCTATAACACCTCCTCCCAGTCCTGAGCACATTCTGTAAAAATCTCATCTTCAAACTTGTCATGTGCATATGGCCAGCAGGAAGAGACTTGTGAAGCATGTTGGAGAACTAGGCATTTAGGGTCATGCTTGTGAAACCGACCTGTCGGGAACTTGTATTCCAGCTGAATCAAACCCTCCTGTTTAGCTTGATAAGTGTCCTTCACTATACAAAACCCTATATGGAAGCCGTAGGGTATAAATGCTCATTTCTTGTCCTTAAACAAAGTGGCATTATAGCCTTGTAGGATAGTCTGATAACAAATTTCTCCTATGATCCAGATTTTATGAGAAGAACGAAATGAATACAGATTATTAATAGGTGCTTAACAAAAAATAACAGAGATACAGTAAAACTGGTTTTCTATTCAATAACGAAATAAGCTGAAACTGTAAAATGCAGCGGAAACAAGCTTGCTGGAATGGTGGCGACTTATCTCTGAGAAGAGATGTGATGACAACGCATTCGCAAGAAGAAAATTACAATGAGGCTCTGAAGGCATTTTTACAATAAGCAAGAATGACAAAAACCCTAGACATCCAAAAACCTAACCCTAGGAGATGAAGCGCCAAAAGTCATGTGGGCCCCGTTTGGGTAAGTTAGTACATCAACTTCCTGGGGTCATAACTTTTGCATACGATCTCCATTTTAGGTGTGTGATAGCCCATTGGAAAGGTATCATCGAGGAGATTCATTTTGGGGGATTAATCATGCCTTTGGATATCATTGAGGAGATTGATCCTGAAAAACCTTCATTTAGGCCCTCAAAATGGCCCCGGAAGTTAAAACTGCTAAAAATAGTAAATTGCCAAAATTGACAGAAAACTGTTTTGAGCTAGTTGGAAAAGGTGGGTGGCCACCGATATCCATATGGATCAATCCTCCTTCCTTAGGAAGAAATGGTCTCCATTGTGTTGAGGTCCCCCATCAGATGAGGAAATTTCTGCTGAATTTGGCCACGGGTGAGCCACTTGCCTTGGTGCAGGAGCTACCCTGCTTTGACGACTTGATAAAGCTGGATCCTATGTTGTCGAGTGCCCTTGATCTGTCTGTCCACAATCTAAGGATTCCCGTTGTAGGCAGTTGGGCTTGAGCTCTGTTGGTGTCAATTGTTCTGCTACTTCTGAGGTGTCCAATAATGGTGGGAAATAAGGGCGAAGGAGATCCACGTTGAACACTGGGTGCAGACCAAGGAAAGGAGGAATGTTGAGCTTAAAAGCGTTATCCCCCATGGCCTTGGTGATATTGTACGACCCATAACGGAGTGGGCGAAGCTTCCGATGGGGTCCTGTAAGGCGTTCTTTCTGCAAGTGCAACCAAACTTTGTTGCCCACCTGAAACTTATGCAGCACCCGATGCTGATCATGGCGCTGTTTGTACTTGTCATTGGACTTCTGTAGGATATCCTGAACTTGCTGGCGGATGTGCTGGATCCACTCAATGAACCGGGTGGCTTTTTCAGCTTTAGTAGGAGCAGGAGATGAGTCGGTCGAGGTGATCGCAAGGGGAAGTGCAACATCTATGGGTCCCAATGGTTGGAATCCCAACCCCACTTGAAAGGGGCTGTGGCCGATTGAGCTATGCAGGGCTCGGTTGTAGCTATGTTGGACATAGGGAAGGCTTTCATCCCATGTGCGAGGGTGCTTTGAATTATACATGCGAAGGATATGCACAATCATTCAATTTACAACCTTGGTTTGGCCATCTGTCTGGTGGTGGAAGGCCATGGATTTGGTGAGCTTGGTGTCCAGTAGTGACCAGAGGCTCGACCAGAATGTGCCAAGAAATCGACTATCCCGATATGAGACAATGGTTTGTGGGATTCCAAAATGCACCTAGACTCATTCAAAGAAGATCTTGGCAGTGGCCTTTGCTATGATGCTCTTCTTGTAGGCAACCAAAATCGCCATCTTAGAAAAGTGATCAACACCCACAAAAACATAGTCATTTCCCCGCTTGGTGGACGGGAGGCCCGACATGTAGTCCATTGATATGGATTCCCATGGCTTGTCAGGAGTAGGAAGAGGGGTGTATAGGCCCTGTTTCTTAGTGGTCGGTTTGGCAATAGTGCAGGCAATGCAAGACCTGATATACTTGCTGACCTCCTGTCGAAGTTTCAGCCAGTAGAAATGTTTCTGTAGCATCGCCACTGTATTTTCAACGTCGAAGTGTCCTGCCACCCAACTGTAGTGGGCTTCCCAGATCAGCTTCGCTTGCTCACTCAATGGAACACAGATATGGCCCAGACGACACAACAACCCATCCTGAAGATGGAAATTATCGACAACTGCGTTTGCACCCAACATTTGGTAGGTGGTGGCGAAGTCAGGGTCTGTCTCATAGAGGTGGGGCCATCCAGATGTCTCATGGCTGCAAGAGTCTAGCACCGTGGTGAGTGCCACAACTGGTGGTCTTCTGAGGCAATTATCGACGTGATTGGTGCTTCCTGTTTTATACTTGATGTTGAGGTTGAATTGCTGCAAGTATGTGGACCACTTTTGATGGCGGTCATTCTGCAATTTTCCTTGCGTCTGCATGAACTGCAGTGGCTTATGATCAGTGTGAACGACTGTCTCCTTCCCAAGAATGTAATGTCTCCATTGGCGGCATGCTTGCACAATGGAGTACATTTATTTGTCGTAAGTAGGGTACTTACGGACAGTATCTGACAATGTCTCACTATGATAGGCCACGGGGTGGCCATGTTGAGTGAGAACGATGCCCACAACATAGTCTGAAGCATTTGTCTCGATCTCAAAAGGATTTTGCAGGTCTGGTAGTGAAAGCACTGGGGCTGAGCACAAGCGCTGCTTCAAATCATCGAACACTTGTTGTTAGTACCGGCCCCATGCAAATTTTGCCTTACCACCACCTCTGTTTATTTGGCTGAGGGCCCATGCAATATGGGAGAAACCCAACACAAAACTGTGGTAGAAATTGGCAAGGCCCAAGAAGCTCCAAATCTCAGTGAGTGTTGTTGGGGCTAGCCAGTCACGAATGAATTGGATCTTGGCTGGATCCACATTTACGCCATGCTGATCAATGATGTAGCCCAGGTAATGGACCCTGTCCTTGCCGAAGGAGCATTTTTCCAAGTTGGCGTATAGCTTATGCTGCCACAGGGTGTGCAGAACCTGCTGAATATGCTGCAAGTGTTCGATCCAAGTCTTGCTGTAAATGAGAATGTCATCCAGATACACCATTACAAAAGTATTGGTGAATGGTCACAAGATATCGTCCATCATCCTCATGAAAGTGGCTGGAGCATTTGTCAAACCAACTGGCATGACCAACCATTCAAAAAGGCCTTCCTTTGACTTGAAGGTAGTCTTCCATACATATGTCTGTTCTATCGGGACCTGGTGGTAGATAGACTTCAGATCAATCTTACTGAAGTATTTTTCACTCGTGAGTTGATCAAGGAGGTCATCGATTTGGGGAATCGGGTACCAGTTTCTGACTGTGATTTTATTCAGAGTCCAGTAATCAATACAGAGTTGCCAGGTTCCATCTTTCTTCTGTACCATCACGATTGGGCTCCCGCAAGGTGATGAGCTGGGGTGGATGTGCCCCTTATGGAGCAGTTCTTGGATCTGTTGCTTGATTTCCTCATTCTCTAACAATGAGCGATGATAGACTGGCCCATTGGGTAGCGGTGCGTCGAGGGTCAGATCGATGGGGTGCTTGACTTGGCAGTGCAGAGGTATCCCTGTAGGTGAGGAGAAGATATCCGAGTATTCTTCCATGACCTTATCTACTTGCTTCTAATGTGTGGAGAGGTCGGTCGCAGAGACCTTGCATGTGGCTGTGATCTTTCACTTATTCTGAGAGAGAATCACAAAGAAGACAAACTTCCCCGTTTGAGAGATTACCTTCTTGCATTGCTTAGCAGAGATCAAGGAAATAGCACTAGGTGGGACTGCCTCAAGTATCCTGTACAATTTTCCGTTCAAAGTAATAATAACACTATGAAGCCTAGACTCATATATAGCATGACATTTCCATAAATAAGGTTGGCCCAAAAGAACATCACAGACTTCAAGATGAGCAACATCACACAATACCTCGTCTTTGAAGGGCTTGATGTCGTACGACAGTCGGTACTGTTGGTTGACGCGGAGATCGCTTCCTTGGTGGAGCCATCCAATGGTGTAGGGTTGTGGGTGCAACGTTGTTGGTAGGTCCAACCACTTGATGACCTCTGCTGAGATGAGGTTCTTCTGGCCACCGCTATCAACGATGAAGTGCAGTGGGGTGTCTTCTGGCTCATCTGGTTCACCAGGCTGGAGCTTCGTGGTAGCAACGGTGGAATTGGGTTCCGCATCAATGATTTGTCTTCCCCTTTTTGGTTCTAGCTCAGAGTCATAATCTGCCTCTGATCTAGAGGCTTTCACTTCGGCCACCAATGACTGCTTTGAGTGGCAGTCAACAGTGTTATGCCAAGGGTTCTTATGGAAGTCGCACCACTTCTCGGTATCTTTCTTTGTTTTTCCGGTGTCCTTCTTTGCTTGCGGCTTGGACTAGTTGTCTTGATACTGTCCATATTTGCTCTATCCTTTGTTCGGTGGGTTGGGGCTGCCCTTTCCTAGTTTTTGTTGTGAGGGGTTCCCAGGCCCAAATTGCCGTGTCTTTTGTTTGAGCTTCTACTCGATTTTGATGACATATCGATAGGCTGCGCCCAAGGATGAGATGTCCAGAAATTCCATTTCAGTCTAAATGTATCTATGCAGAGCACTGTGATACTTGAGCACCAGATGTCACTCTGAATCTTTGATACCCAACTTGGTGCGCAAGGTATGGAAGATATTTGTGAAATCCGACACTGCTTGGTCTCTTTCTTGCCGCAGTGTGGTCCATTTGGTATACAGGTCATCATAACTTTCGACAGGGTAGTATTGTTTCTTAATAGCATCCCTAAAGGATTCCCAGGTGGCCATGAATGAAAATAATGAGGTTTCCTCTGTTTCCTTTTTCTCACAGAAAGTTTCCCACCAATCTTTGACATGGGGAACGACTTTGAGGAGCGCAAAAGTAATCTTTTCTTTATTCGAAAAGTTATGGACAGAAAAATACCCTTCTAGTAGATTCAACCACTTGTCTACAA
>ML837751.1:104516-124523 GCA_009831015.1 Picea engelmannii | reverse complement strand
TGGGGCCCAATTGTACATTTATTTTAAATTGAAACATTAAATCAAAGAGAAATGTAGTCTCTTGCACTTAAGGGGGTAGTACAATGATGAAATAAAAATGGTTAGTGGTCAACCAAAAACTTGATATTTATCAAGTCAAAATGGTTAGTGATCCACCAAAAAAACCACGAAATACAATGGTGAACCATTGAAGAACAAAATAATCCAAAATCTTAAGCTTGGATCCCTTCAACAATCTTCTCACCTTGCAAATGATAGGGGGGATTATATCAATGATGATAATTAGGATTCAATTTTTGAAGTCCTATCAATCACAATTCAATCAACATATTTGGGAAAATCTAGCATGGAATCTTGAATCCTCCCATTTCTTTTCAACAATTCATTGGGATATTTTTTGACACGTAATTGTGTCTAAATTTAGAGAGCACTTTGGTGATCCTATTTGTTCATTAATAGTAGAATGATAACCCGATTTGTTCACCAATTAGAAGAAGATATCAATTTATTCTAGCCAAATTACTTGGCAAATGATGAAATTTTCAAGAAATTAGGGAATGTTTAGACATGACAACTGTTCACTTCCATAAATTCTACTCTATTTAAAAGTTAATTTCAAATGAACCATTCAACATCCATATTGGCATTTTTCAGAAATATATTCATCAAAGCTTAGTTCACAGGTTTTAGATTGAAGATTGAAGATGATACCATTCTATGCATTAGTTATTTTTTCCTTACTGGTATAATTATTCATACTTGTGATTGAGGGGAGAAACGATTACATTGTGAGTCCCTACACATTCATAAGGTTTCAAACCACCTTCCCATGAGTTGTCATCCTTTATATATTAACAAGGTGTTGTAATTATCCATCAATGAGTTGTTAGTGAGATCTAGATCTAGAGGTAGTCAAATACATGTACTATAAATTGATATCACAAGATGAATATATTGTTAAATATGGCTTAAATCCTTTTTCGTGAAGATCTTGTCTCTTGTGTTTGTTCTATTTCTTAACAAATTTGGTGTTTTCCTAATTGTTCACTTACAACCATCATGAATGATACCAATTATGAATTCCACATTGCTTAATGCCCCACTATTATAGTATCACTATTATTTCATGCTATTACCTTTGTAATTACACCTTGTCATGACTTTGTCTTAGTTGAAATTGTATTGGGTAAGGTGATGGGTTTATAACAATGCTCAATCAAAATTGAATTAAATGAAGGAATACACAAAGGCTAGAGGCATTATGTTCATGACATATCCCAATTAGTTTGATGTAGCTAATTGGATGAAGATACCAACGTTGGTTAAGTGTTACACACAACTTTGGGTTGATTACTTGATTAACATAATAATCTATTAGCAACATTCCTTATGTTAGGAATTGTTTTGGAGACTATGCAATCAATAAAATCATCCCAGGGGAGTTAGCAAAGAATAAATAACATAACCATATCGAATGATAAGCCTTTATCATCTTGAAAGAACTAATATTAGTTGGATATTAAATTGCAAACAAGTCAATTGAATTTTGATTGAGTTGCATCATTTACATCAACTAATATTAAAGTTGGTGTGATAATTTGTACATCAAGAATTGATGTTTATTGTGATTGGGAATCCATCTTAACACTATAGTAAACAAGCTAAGCACTGAAATCTAAATCATAATAGAGGTTTCCATATGTACCATGTCATCTGTACACTATGAATTACACTAAGAGCAAAAGCCTTGAAATCAATTATGAAAACAAATGTCTCTGCATAATTCTAAGAACAAAGACCTAACTTCATTTCTATAGAATATCCATGATGGTGAAGCTTGTGGGATATGAATAGTTGAATCCTTGAACTTGAAGAATCTACCAGTATTTTGAAGAGAATGTAGACCCAAAGAGGGTAAATAATTGAAGAGAGAGAGAGAGGTGTGAAGACCTAAGGGCCATCAATGTGAAAATTCAAAAGGATAAATGACACTTGAAGGAGAAGGTGTAGTTGTTTGAACATAAGATAACATAGCTAGAAAAGGGCCTCGAGAGCTCCGCAAAATTGTTTCCTTAGATAAATGGTCCCTTTATTGAATGCCAAGACTACCTTTCTATTGTTATGGTATATTGGACAAGACAAGCATTCAACTTGTTCAATTGGGAGAGAATGTAATTCCAATGGATAATTGGAAGGAAGAGAGGTTCACTAAGATGATGGCTTAGTTGTACCAAGAATTGGAAATGAAGGGAGAGGCATTGGCTAAGCTATGGAAACCTATATAAGAGACTAAGGAAGTAAAGTAAACTTTCAATGCTGCTACAGAAGCCAAGACCATGACCAAGACAAGCATTGTAAGTTCACCTTCCATAGAACTTTCTGAATATCACTTGGGTAATTTTAAAAAGCATATTGAAGGCATCAATTCCAATCTATTAAGATATATGGGCTATAATGGCCATAGTATTGGGAAGATAAGTCAAGGAATTGTAAGCCCCATTGTAGCTGAATCCAGAGTCACGAATGAAGTCCTAGGTTTTGCTATCATAGAGGAAAACTCCTTTACCATCAAGATCACATTTGTGAAGGAAAAAGATTTTACCGATTTGGCTTGCATATTAGAAGAAATTCTAGAAACAAATGAAGATGGTAGCACACTACCACTCCATCCTTCTTGTGGTATACTGCAGAAGGGAAAATATGAGGAAATTTTAGAGACTTTGTTTGCACCAAAACTTATAAGAAGTAGCAAGCAAGGTATCCCGAACAAGAAGATAAACAAGAGGTATGCATCAAGCAAGACATCCATCATTTTTCGCTGTTGCAAGAAGAAAGGACATATAGGTGCAAACTATTGGTATTCCAATGTATTTTCCTTCTATGGGACAAAAGAACATCTTGAGGCATCTTGCTAGGATAAGAAATCCACATACCACAAGTCTGAATGTTTTCAATCGAAGAATGGAAATAAGACTTCCCTAATACAATAATAAATTTAGAAGCACATGGAGAAGATGAGTATGCAAAGCAATCCATGTAGCACCAATAATTGTTATAAGAATTGTAAGATGAATGGGAATTAGGAAGCCGAGTGTTGGAGGATTCATCCAAAGCTTCATCTCAAGAAACAAATAGCCAAGAAAAGAGTGTGGAGAGTGAATACAAGAGAGAATGAAGAAATGCCTACATTTATATCCCAAGGAGTATAAATTGTTGAAGTAGTTACAACAACACAGGAGGTCAACTGGGAGTTAGGTTGATGTTGACATCAAGGGAAACCCCAATCCATTTTTTTCCTTCAATATTGCACTAGAATTTTCTCTTCTTAGAGATGTGCCAAATATTGATGCATGGATGTCATTGACATTGATGATTTCTTGAAACTCCATGAAAATTGACGAAGTAAATAACTATTATGTGTGCTTTTTTCCTTTAGTAATTTTTTGTATGTATTCTTGTTAGTATTGCGGAGCGATAGTTACAACCCACCATTGTAGAAGTGGTTCCCATTTAACTAATTTTGCAGAGAACACTTTTATTGGGAAAACCATTGGCTGTATAAAATCCGTCAAACTATCCAGTGACTGTTCCTTTTACTATTTTCATTTTTCTCAAGACTATAAGCACTGATGTCACTTACCACCATGCATTTGTGTGATTCATCAGTTGTTTTGGGAAAAATAAGGTATTGCAATTGCACACATGAAGGATTCTGTTCCGTGACATCCCATGGGCTTCCAAGCCAAGGAAAGGCACTGCAATCAATCTCTCTCTAAGATTTAATACCAATTTGTGAAGTCCCCGACCCTCGAAGGCTGGGTACAACACACCAACTAAAAACTTCTCTCTAATTCTTTGATATCAATTTGTAGCACACCCCAGTCTTAAGCCGCTGGGCACTGCATGCTCTGTTTGATCACACATGCACACACACACACATAAAATGCAATTTAAATAGACATAAACATTTTTCACATACACAAATTCATGGGGAAGCGACAATACCACATACATGCAATATATACAAGCAATTCTGATAACATTATAACACATGCACAATATACACAAAATACAATTAACACATAATTTGTACTTATATTTTTATGAGAAGACCACCGACTGCATGCAAACCTTCCACTAACCTCCCAACCTTAGACCACTTTTCTCCAAGATATCAATAATGGGTCACCCCCAAGCTGGGACTAAACTCCACCTAGGTCAAAGGAAATCCTAGGCTAGGTCGAGACTATGGAAATCTGCACAATGCAACATGAAGGATTCTCTCCAAGGAGCCTACTTACGCCCACCACTCATAGATTCTCATTCCCGAAATGCCTGCCTCAATCCAGGAATATAGAACTTCACTGTACCACAATCCATCGACTGCTCCATTTCCCTTCGAGGGCTTCAACAACAGGCCAGATCAGGAACTCTCAGAGCTCTGTAGCTGCTGCTGGACTCCCTCTAGGAAAAATCAATTCCCCAAAAAAATATCTCACCTGCAGAGAGTTTCTCACAAGCCTGACAACCTGCTTCTTCAACCCATGGGCCTGACAACCCACCTCTTCAAACCACAAGCTTGAAAACCTACTTCTTCTGTTCGACTCTTCAATCAACCAGGTAACGACAATAGTAAAATCGGGTAAGAAAAGGGATGAATCAATAATTATAGAGGTTCACGATTGAAAAAGGTTCAACAATGGTGGAATTGGCTGACTACGTGCTTGCTCAATGTGTGAGTGAAAGGGGTGTGAGGGATGGCAAGAATCTAGAGTGAACTTGTGAGGAGAGATGGCAAGATTGGTCAGAATGGAGAGAATGGCGAGTGCGAACCCCCACAATGGTGGAAATTCCCACATAAATTTGCATGCATCTGGGGATGAAACTTGGCTCTCTAGGAGCTTGTTCCTCTCAACTTGGAGTTCCATTCCTCTCCCCCAAAGGAAATTTGGATAACTGTATTTATTTACCAAACTTTAGTAATTTAGGAAATACATTATAATATTCCCTTGGGTTAATCCCTCAAGCTTAGCCCCTTTTTCCTATCCTCTCAGCCCCCTTTCCCTTTCCCTTTCCCTTCCTAGTGGAGCTTATTCCCCCCTAAATCTTTCTTCATGGTCGGTCTAAACACAAGGATGTATTTTTATTAATGATTTGCATAATTACATACACAAAATTAGGCTCATTGGCCTTAGCATCTAGGCTCTCTAGTCTAATAAACACATAACCCTTCCAACTTATAAAGATTTGGCTCACCAGCCTATAAACATCACTAAGAATAATTATAATTCAACAGGGGCTTGACCTTGGGGTATTACAATCCCCTCCCCTTGTTTTTGCACTGTCATCAGTGAAACTCGTTTACTTAACATCAACAAGATTTTCAAAATATTAAAAAATATGAGGGTATTCTGCCCGCATAGCATCTTCATGCTCCCAAGTTGTACCCTCAGGACCATACCAGGTCCATTAGACCTTTACAATCCCTATGGCTCGATTCTAGAGATGTTTTATTTTCTGGTCCAAAATGCGTACTGGTTGCACTTAAAAAGTGCTTCTTTCTTGCTCCACCTGAATCACATTCCAATGAATAACATGATTAGCATCAGGTATATATTTCTTAATCAATGACACATGGAATACAACATGTATAGACATAGATGGATGCAATGCAAGCATATAAGATACTGGTTGAATCCTCTCTAGGATTTCAAACGACCCACAATATCTGGCTTCCAACTTGGAACAGTTTCCCAACTTCAGGGAACTTCAGTTGGCCTTCACCTTCAAGAAAACATGATCACCCACTTTAAATTCCCAGTGAGTTATGTTCTTGTCAGCATAGATTTTTTGTCTGTCTTGGGCAACCTTTAATAAATTCTGTTTAATCTTCAACATTTTCTCTTCCATTTCTCTGAGAAACTCTGGCCCAATCACTTCTTTGTCATCTGGGTTGTCCCATCTTACTGATGTGTAACACTTTCTTCCATAAAGTGCCTCAAATGGGATCCTCTTCAGTGATTCCTAATACCCATTGTTGTAGGAAAATTCTACCAAGTGTAGAAAATCTTCCCATTTAGATGGTTTGTCCATCACATACATCCTTAGAATATCCTCTATCACTTGGTTCACCCTCTTTGTTTTCCCATCAGATTAAGGGTGATAAGTTGTGTTGAAGTTCATATTTTTTCCGAACCCTTTGAATAACCCCTTCCAGAACATTGAGGTAAACTTTGAGTCTCTTTCAAACATAATTGTCTTGGGTATGCCATTCAAGAGTTCTACTTCTCTCATATAGATATCAACAACATTGGTTTCCTTGTGAGTAACCTTCATAGGAATGAAATTGGCAGCTTTAGTAAGCTTGTCCAACACCACCATGATAACTTCATGTTTCTTTCTTGTTTTGGGAAATTGGGTGATGAAATCCATTGTCACCACTTCCCACTTCCACTTAGGAATGGGCAATGGCTGTAGCAACCCAACTAGGTGTCTATGCTTAGCCTTAACCTTTTGACAGTCCAAGCATTTAGCAATGTACTAAGCAATCTCCTTTTTCATGCCTGGCCAATAATATTGGTTCTTGACTGCTGAAACTATTTTCTGATATCCTGGGTGTCCAACATAAGGTACATTATGCATCTATTTTAAAATCATACTCCTCAATTCATGAGAATTGGGTACATAAATTATGTTCCTGTACAAGAGAATTCTATCAATCCCTAATTGATAATCTTTAGTTTTCTGCTGCATTTTTCCTTGCTACAATTTTGTTACCAACTCCATGTACTGCAAATCAGCTTTTGTAGCCTCATAAATTATACCTTTGAGATCAATTTGATACATGCTAATGGGTATATCATGTAGTTCATGCACTCTCCTACTAAGTTCATCAACCACTTTGTTCTCCTTTCCTTTGATGTGCTTAATATCAAAGTCATACTCACAGAGGAATTCCAACCATCATATCTGCCTAGCATTTAAAGTTGGATGATCAAACAAATATTTCAGATCGTTATGGTCTATCCTCAACTCAAACCTCTTTCCCATGAGGTATTTCCTCCACTTATTCAAAGCGTGAACTATGAATGCCGACTCCAAATCATGAGTGGCATAGAGCCTTTCATGCTCTTTCAGTTTTCTGGACTTGAAACATATCAAAAACCCATTTTGACTGAGGAATCCACCAAGTCCTTCTTTGCATGCATATGTGCAAACCATGCAATCTTCATTTGGATCAACAATGCTCAGAATTGGAGCATTGATTAACAATTTCTTCGATTTCTGGAAGCTCTTTTCACACTTTGCTGTTCATTGAAACTTCACCCCCTTCCTTTGCAAGGAAGTGATTGGGTGAGCAATTCTTGAAAACCATGCAATGAATCTTCTATAGTAGCCAACTAGACCCATGAAGGATCTTAATTCTGTCACATTCTTAGGTGGTTTCCACCATTTCTATCCCTTCTTCAGATATTATATGCCCCAAATAGTAAATTATGTTCTGATAAAATGAGCACTTGCTCAATTTGGCATACAACTGGTGCTCTCTTAGCAATTGTAACACCATCCTCAAATGATGCTCGTGTTCTTGTTCTGACTTGGAATACACAAGGATTCCATCCAAAAAGAGAATGAAAAATTTGTCAAAGTATTCCTAGAAAACACCATTCATCAAACACATAAAAATAACTGGTGCATTTGATAACCCAAATGGCACCACTGTGAACTCATAATGACCATACCTTGTCTTGAAGGCGGTCTTATTGATGTCTTCATCTCTGATCCTTACTTGATGATATCCTGACATGAGATCAATATTTGATAATAAATTTGCATCCTTTAACTGATCAAAGAGATCATCAATACTTGGAAAATGATACGTGTTCTTTATAGTTACTTTGTTCAACTGTCTGAAATCGATGCACAATCTCAATGTCCCATCTTTCTTCTTTTCAAACAAGACTAGGGTACCCCAATGTGACAAACGTGGGTGTATATACCCCTTCTTTATAAGCTCTTCAAGATGCATTTGTAACTCCTTCATCTCTGGTGTACTCATTCTTTGAGGAGTCTTTGATACTGGAGCTGCTCCATGCATCAAATTTATAGAGAAATCAATATCTCTTTTATGGGGTAGTCCTGGTATCTCCTTGAACACATCCTAAAAATATTTCAGGACTGAGAGATCCTCCATATTTGGCACCTTATCCTTAGGTGGTTCCTCCATATGAACTGCAAATAATTGGCATCCCTTCCTGTAACACTTCTTCAACTGCATTGCTGAGATCTCTTAGACAGTAATTTCCCTAGGAATTCCTTGGACTAGTCTTGGGTTCCCTTCCTCATCCAAGAAATAAATGCCTTGTTATGAAATTTTAAGATAGAATGGCGTTGGTCCAAGAAATACATACCAACTAGACATTCATATGAACCCAAATGGCGGGATGTTCAAATATTCCTTGGTACTTAGCCCATTCATGTCCATTGGACATGATTTAACCAGCTGAAATTTTTTTCTCTTGGTTATTGTAGCCAGTTGTACCAACCAAGATTTCTCATGCTTGCTTCTTGGAAAAATAAATCTATCCACAACTTTAGGATCTATGTAACTATCACCAGGTCCCGAATCTATCAAAATAGTAAAGGCATGGTTATTGATCATACCTTCAACTTCAATCATGTGTGATTAAAACTCAACTTTCTTGTTTTCCAGGGCTACATAGATCCTAGGTATAGTTCTTCCCATGTCCTCCACTGTTTCTGCTTGCTGTACATTGTGGAAAAATCTCACTTTGTCATTTTTTTGAGGACAATATCTATACTTATGGTCTCCTTTACAACCCTAACATTGAATGGGTTCTTTCCTTGGCCTTTTCCCACCAACCTCAGCCATTATGTGCTCTCTAAATATGAATTTACTTGAGGAATTTTTTTGATAAGGGTGGCTTGTTCCCCTTCTGCCTCCGTTCCTTCTTAAACTTCTTCTTGTCCTCCCAAGCCTTTTGGATTCTATGCTTATGGTTTCTTCTAGATTCTTGGGATCATCGATCATATAAGAATTTTTCTATGCTTATGGTTTCTTCTAGATTCTTAGGATCATCGATCATATAAGAATTTTTCTATGCTTATGGTTCCTTCTTATCGATCATATAAAATTTTTTCTATGCTTATGGTTTCTTCTAGATTCTTGGGATCATCATGTTGGATTTTATTGCTGATGAAAGATGACAACCCACTTAGGTACCTCTGAATCTTCACCGTTTCATCCTTGATGAAGGAGACATACTTCAACAACTCTAAGAATCTTCTTTCATATTCATCAATAGTCATGCTGCCCAGTTTAAGTTCAAATAACTCTTTCATATTTTTATCATAATACCTCTTGGTCAGGTATATCTTCTCAAAATTCCTCTTGAATTCCTTCCAAGTCACATTTTTCTCTCCGAGGTGCTGCACTTGCACCAGATGATCCCATCACATGGATGCATTTCCTTTAAGTTGGTAGATGGAAATTATTCCATATGCATGAGAAGAATAGTTATGCAATTGAAAGTACTTCCTCTTGCCTAACAACCATGTCTCAACATCTTCATCCTTCTTGTGCTCTCCATCAAAAGTAGGAGGTTTGATCTTATTCATTTCTCCTTTCAAATCATCTAACCCATACCTCCTATGCTTCCTGACAGGGGATGGACTTGAGATACTATGTGATCACCTATGGGAATTCTTTTGGGAGTGATGGTGATGTCTGTTACCATTCCTTGATATTCCTTTCTTCTCAGGGGTCCCATGGCTTCCTGATTTGCTTGAGCCACTCTCCTTATCCAACATGTTTTCAATTTTGTCTAGGATTTTCATTAAATTCATATTGAAGTATTCCTGCTGTTCCTTGGCCTTCATAAGCCTCTCATTATCATCGTTGTGGCTCTCGACATATTTTTGCAATTTTCTGATGGTCTTAGCCAAATTTATGTCTTCCTCCTTTCCTCCTCCATGTCCATTGGAGTTGGTTCCTTCCCTATCTAATTGGAAATTCAACCCTCTGATTTCATCTTCTTGGATGAATACTACCTGTGTATCCTCCATATCTCTACACTATGTGGTGACTATGATATGACAACTGTTAATTCTTCAAAAATGTGTAGCCAACAAAACTTTGTCAGGCTAACTATTCTTAATAATTTCATGAAAACATAAACCATTATGATTCATTAATATATATTAGACTTATTTTCTGCTGACTGTTCATATCCAATTTCTAGGTGAAAAATTATCTTCTACTATTCAATACCTTTCCAATGGATGTTTCCATGCTCAATTCCGAGTTTTGAGTAGGACGTTATGGATATTTGAACAATTTGTCCCTTTTCTGTTCTTAAACAACATTTCGGGCACTATCCCCTTTCCTTCGCCCCCCAAAATTCATGTGAATAGGAGATATTACCAGACACTAATCATTAGGCACTCATCCTATGCTTTAGGCCTTCGGGGCTCCAGAACTTTGAGGCTCTAGAGGATGTGCCTCCATTACTATACATTTTCCCCGAACTTTGATTCTCTGAGTACTTGGTGTACGTACCGATCAACGATCCTTATTCCTTGTTTATATCTACAATGGATAGGAGCTCCGAGACTCCGGGCTTCGGTGGTTTCCAAAGTACATCACAATAAATCTCGTGGACCGTCGAATTAGCGAACTTGCGAAGGACTGCGGATCTACGATCCACATTCTTTGCTCAAATCTATGGTGGATAGGAGCTCCAAGACTTTGGGTTTTGACGGTTTCCAAAACAATTCACTACCAAAATCCCTAAGTGATGACCCACCGAAGATACCCTCTCTTTCCTACATGTGTCATATGTGATCAATGATCACGATGGACTCTGGCCTTTGGGCCTCCGGAAGTCTTCGACCGCAACAATTCTTCAACACAATCCCCATAGTACCCTTCCTCTAGACTATGAAATTTGGTGCCATGTGTCCTCTATGATCAACAGTCATGATGGACTCCGAGAGTCCTCGACTGCAACTTATTAAGCCTTGAATTCTCTGGACCATGAGATCCACCACTGCGTGTCCCCTCCCAATGAACAACGAGGATTTACTCATCTCTTCTAAGATTCGAGGGTTTCTCCTTTCTCTCACTTCATTTCTTCCGAACGCTGAAGTGGCAAACTTCTAGGGTCCACTTAGTACTACACACCCAGTTTCTACATGGTAGATTCCAAGAAGCGGACACATGGCCCAATATGGGGGGGACATGTGTCAAGTTCTAACTGCATAATCAACCTTTCAAAATATCAAGACATCTTGACACATGGCATGCATCTTGTGTGTCCATGACACCCAGGTGACATCACCCAACCATGTTATTTCGGGACTTCGGGACTCCAGAACTTTAGAGCTCCAGAAGTTCTTCCAACAAATTTTCCTTGAATGATGAACTCCCGAACTCCTTAACCTCTCGGGGCCCATGAATTACCCTAGCTTCTGCAGAAAATACATGTTGGAGACCCTAGCTTCCCCTTCTTGATCGTTCCACCAATGATTTGAAATGGATCTAAAAAACAAACAACGAATGGGATAAGACTTAGTACACACAAATGGTCAAAAAAAGTTGTGGGATTGAAAAGAACAGAAAGAACAATGCAAGCATTAAGAAATTAAATGAAAGAAAAAAAAATGAATGAGCAAGAGGATAAAATAGGAGAGGAGAACATTGGAAAATGGGAAATGAAAGGACAAGGACACTTGGCCTTCCATCTACCCCAACACTACCTATATCCTCTTTGAAATCAAATCACAAAGGGTATTTTGGGTAGAGTGGAAGACGAGGTAGAAGATATTCCTAGCTATGTAAATTGATAAATGGTTAGAGAGCCATGGGATTGCATTGTAACCCTACAGTTGTAAAAAATAAACCTAGAGCATCACCATTTGAAGTTGGTTTTCCCATTTATGTTTTCATGGTAAAAGTCTTCCATTGGATTTTTCCATTGTGCAATTAATTTCTTAGTGGTTGATGAATTGCGGTGTACTTGAATTTTAAGTGAAGTCAAAATGACATTTTCTCATGAACCTTGTGAAAAGAAAGTCTTGTGAAAGTATCTTTGAAGTCAAAATGAAATTTTCTTGGGAACCTTGTGAAAATATCTTTGAAGGCTTTGGAAAATTTTAATAAAGGGCATAACTTATCTTTGAATTTTAATTGAGTCAAAACGGAATTTTCTTGGAACCTTGTGAAAAATTAATCGAGTCAAAATGACGTTTTCTGGGAACCTTGTGAAAATATCTTTGAAGGCTTGAAAACGTATTTTGTAAAAGGGCATAACTTGTACTTGAATTTTAATGAGTCAAAATGACATTTTCTAGGGAATGGGGAACCTTGTGAAAGATTAATCAATTGAAAATAACATTTTTTTGGGAACCTTATGAAAATATCTTTGAAGGCTCAGAAAATTGTTTTGTAAAAGGGCATAACTTATCTTTGAATTTTAATTGAGTCAAAATGACATTTTCTCGAAACCTGGTGAAAATATCTTTGAAGGTTAGGAAAATTATTTTATAAAATGGCATAAAATTATTTTGTAAAAGGGCATAAGTTATCTATGATTAACTGAGTCAAAATGACATTTTCTTGAGAAATTTTAAAGCTTGAAAAATTATTTTGTTAAATGGCATAATTTATCTTTCAATTTTAATTGAGACAAATGATATTTATTTTTTAAAAAGGAATACTTTATCTATAAATTTTAATTGAATCAAAATGACATTCTTGTCTTGTAAACCTTGTGAAAATATCTTTAAAGGTTTAGGAAATTATTTTTTAAAGGGTATAACTTATCTTTGAATTTTAATTGAGTCAAAATTACATTTATTTTATAAAATTACATAACTTATCTTTGAATTTTAATTAAGTCAAAATAACATTTTCTTGGAAGATTTTGAAAGTATATTTGAAAGCTTAGAAAATTATCTTGTAAAGGTGTAATTTATCTTTGAAGGTTTGGAAAATTATTTATCTTAAAAGGCTCAAAAAATTATTTTATAAAAAGGCATAACTTATATTTGCTTGGAATCTTATTTTGTAAAAGGTTAAAAAAGCATAACTTAAATTTTGTTTAAAATATTAATTAAAGTATTGTTAACATTTATGATAGATGAAATATTCATTTTGTAAAAGGTTAGAAGGGCATAACTTAGATTTGTTTAAAATCTTAGTCAAAGTATTGTAAAGATTTATAATTGATGAAATATTTCACGGGCATATGAAGACCAATGAATGCTTTTACTTTTAAGTGACCATTATCATTTAAAAAATGATATCATAATAAATCAAAAAGTGTTTTGAAATATAAATTGATTGATAATTTAAGTGACTTAAAAGATAAATTGATTGAAGCACTTCAACTAAAATTAATAGAAAATGAGAAACGAATTGAGAACATAGTTGATATAGCATGTGAAACAAATAACCTCATACAAAATATTAATGAAACTTGTGACATAGATGATTTAATACAAATGATTGACGTTTATTGTGATACACATAACCTCATCGTTGATATAGAGGAAACAAAATCTATGTATAATGATTCCTTAATTAGTCATGAGATGGAAACATATAGTGAATTGGTGAATATGAGTCACAAGAAGAAGCAAGGAGTGAGGGCTAGAAGTAGTGTTATTGAAAGTAAACTTGAATTTTCTTTTCAAGTTACAAAAGAAATTTGTCATGAATGCATGGAAGAGCATCAAGTACACAATGATCTTTCTAAGCCTATCATTAGATATTGGGAAGAAATCCATAACGCCAAACACATACCATGACTCATATATGATAAGAAATTCATCTTTCATATTCCCAACTATTCTGGACCAATCCACTTCTATAATGTAGGATTCCTTCAAGGAGATTCCACTTCCCTCGTTTCAATTTAACATCAAAATGATAAATGCCAACATTGTCATAGAGTTGGTAACATGGAGAATCAATGTTTTGATCTCCATCCTTGTCTTCATTGTGGGAATACAAATAAGCATTCGGATAAATGTCAAGAAGAATAAGGCTAAGAAGCCAATAATTCCTTATGGTTAGATAAATTGTTGGCCATGGAATCAACAAGTCAATAAATTGCATAAGTCCTACCATCTAGTTGAAACATATGTAAAGACACATTGATGCAGGAGCATCGCTCACCCATCAAGCGAGCCAGCGCGTGGAGCAAAGAGAAGACAGATGGATAGCGCCAGCATTCAAATTTTGAAACATTGTAATATGGCTGCGCCAAACATTAATGCGTTGATGTGATGAAGCGCACTTGTATATTGTAACGGACCTTGAGCAGATAAGCTCTCGTCCTTAGGTAGCTGAGGCATTTATTTAGATTTAATGCAGGTAGATAAAATAATTAAGTCTAGATTAGACAATTTTACTTTCGAGAGGGAAAACAGAATATAGGCACCCTCCTTTGTATCATTGTAACATTAGAAATAGATTAGCATTCTGAACATTCAACATTAGCATTGAGAGCAAGAAGAGCAGACAGAGAGTTTGTGAAGAATCTCCATGTATAGATATTGAATTAATAGGAAAGCTTTGATTCAATTCCATGGCTGTGATTATTCTCTGTGTGCTGTTGATATTATGCTGTTGCATACTTGCTTCTTGTTATGCCTTCATTGTATATGCTGCATATGTGATTTCATGGCAGACTAGAAATCTGGGAGAGAGAAGAGAATGCGTTTCAATTGTTTCTCTGTCTGAGCCAAGAGATTCCTGCATAGAGTGCAGTTGAATTCCTCCGCAT
The DNA here is from genome assembly GCA_009831015.1 of Picea engelmannii. Taxonomy (NCBI): domain Eukaryota; kingdom Viridiplantae; phylum Streptophyta; class Pinopsida; order Pinales; family Pinaceae; genus Picea; species Picea engelmannii. Next base: position 109,713 of record ML837751.1, on the reverse strand, counting down.
AGAGTGTGTTGAGGAGGCTAGACAGTTGAACTCTTGTTCTCATCTGCCAAGAGTTTATTTGGGTTGATAGAGTCGTGTAGGGAAGGTGCCGACCAAATTGGAAGTCTCAGTGGCAATTCTGAGCTAAGGGGGTGAAGGTCTTCGTAGCAGGTTAGTGCACAGGATTTGAAGGACTCAATAGTTTGAGAACTGCTAGAGGTCTGTTGAGAAGGACGTGGGCAAAGTCTTTGAAGGATTCAGAGTTGATAAAGCTCAGGAAGGGTAGGCCTTCAGAGTGGGTGGAAGACAGAATGGAGAAGTCACCAGTCGCGAGGAATAGTCGTAGGTTGGCGAACCGTCTCGTGGAGAGACACTCCTTGTTCGAAGGTGCAGCAAGGATAAAGTGGACGTGAAGTCTACAGAACGAACAGAAGAAAGTTCGAAGGTTGGGAAAAGCAGAAGCGTCGAAAGAATCACGAGGAGCGCGACTCAGCTCGCGGATTGGGCGTTCCGGGAGCTCGTTAAGTAAGGCTCTTAATTCACGTAGAGGAAATCGCGGGATCGCAAGAAGCGAAGTCTCAGTGTTTTCGCGGATGGAATGATTCATAGTTAAGTTGATGCGGCGAGAAATCTCGGGATATCGGGTCTCGGGAGTTGAAGGGACAAGCATTTGGTCTCGCAAGTCGCGAGGTCGCGAGATCGACATCTCGGATCTCGGGGGTTTGAACTCCGAGGGCTTAGTACCCCGATCGACGAAAAGCGATAAAGCGAAGGTCCCAATAAGAGAGGGGAAAGTCAACGTTGACTTACCTCGGGTCTCAGGTTCCGAAGGGACATCATCCGACCATTGAATTTGCGAGAGTCGAGGTTTCGACCTCTCCTATTAAGTCACCACGGGAATAGTGTGGAAAGAGCTGTGGGTTGAAAACTTTCGATAAGGAAGTAGAAGAGTCTTAGAACTCTTCGGGCCGAGAGGAAGAAGGTCCTAGTGTAGGCGATCGTGCCTCGTGGGAGGCAGGTTGTGTCAGAGTGGTATCAGAGTGGGAAAAGAGTTCTCTTTGTTCAGGTAGCAGGGAGAAAGAAAGGATTTTTCCATGCCGCCGAGGAGAGAAAGGAAGTCGCCTGATCGAGAAGACAGGGACGCTCGAAGAAGGGGTAGGCCGGCAGGGAATCCAGAGATGGAACGCCAAATACGAAATCTCGGGGGGTTGCATCACACATTTGCATGGAAAAATAATAAAAGCATAAGGCTTTCAAACAATTGCTCCATATGAAGATTTTGGGCATGATTGGGGCCCAATTGTACATTTATTTTAAATTGAAAAAATTAGTCAAAGAGAAATGTAGTCTCTTGCACTTAAGGAGGTAGTACATTGATGAAATAAAAATGGTTAGTGGTCAACCAAAAAATTGATATTTATCAAGTTAAAATGGTTAGCGATCCACCAAAAAAACCACGAAATACAATGGTGAACCATTGAAGAACAAAATAATCCAAAATCTTAAGCTTGGATCCCTTCAAAAATATTTTCACCTTGCAAATGACAGGGGGGATTATATCAATGATGATAATTAGGATTCAATTTTCGAATTCCTATCAATCACAATTCAATCAACATATTTGGGAAAATGTAGCATGGAATCTAGAATCCTCCCATTTCTTTTCAACAATTCATTGGGATATTTTTTGACACATAATTGTTTCTAAATTTAGAGAGCACTTTGGTGATATTGATAGTAGAATGATAACTCGACTTGTTCACCAATTAGAAGAAGACATCAATTTATAACAGCCAAATTACTTGGCAAATGATCAAATTTTCAAGAAATTAGGGAATGTTTAGACATGACAACTGTTCACTTCCATGAATTCTACTCTATTTCAAAGTTAATTTCAAATGAACCATTCAAAATCCATATTGGCATTTTTCAGGAATATATTCATCAAAGCTTAGTTCATAGGTTTTAGATTGAATATTGAAGATGATACCATTATATGCATTAGTTATTGTTGCCTTATTGGTATAATTATTCATATTTGTGATTGAGGGGAGACACGATTACATTGTGAGTCCCTACACATTCATAAGGTTTCAAACCACCTTCCTATGAGTTGTCATCCTTATATATTGACAAGGTGTTGTTATTATCCATCAATGTGTTGTTAGTGGGATCTAGATCTAGAAGTGGTCAAATACATGTACTATAAATTGATATCACGAGATGAATATATTGTTGAATATGGCTTAAATCCTTTTTCGTGAATATCATGTCTCTTGTGTTTTTTCTATATCTTAACAAATTTGGTTTTTTCCTAATTGTTTATTTACAACCATCATGAATGATACCAATTATGAATTCCAAATTGCTTAATGCCCCACTATTATAGTATCACTATTATTTCATGCTATTACATTTGTAATTACACCTTGTCATGAATTTGTCTTAGTTGAAATTTTATTGGGTAAGGTGATGGGTTTATAACAATGCTTAATCAAAATTGAATTAAAGGAAGGAATAGACAAAGACTAGAGGCATTATGTTCATGAAATATCCCAACTAGTTTGATGTAGCTAATTGGATGAACATACCAATGTTGGTTGAGTGTTAAACACAACATTGGATTGATTACTTGATTAACATAATAATCTATTAGAAACATTCCTTTTGTTAGGAATTGTTTTGGAGATTATGCAATAAATAAAATAATCCTAGGGGAGTTAGCAAAGAATAAATAACATAACCATATTAAATGATAAGCCTTTATCATCTCAAAAGAACTAATATCAGTTGGATATTAAATTGCAAACAAGTCAATTGAATTTTAATTGAGTTGCATCGCACATCAACTAATATTAAACTTGGTGTGATAATTTGTACATCAAGAATTGATGTTTATTGGGATTGGGAATCCATCTTAGCACTGTAGTAAACAAGCTAAGCACTGGGATCCAAATAAAAATAGAGGTTTCCATACGTACCATGTCATATATGCACTATGAATTACACTAAGAGCAGAAGCCTTGAAATCAATTATGAAAAGAAATGTCTCTACATAATTCTAAGAACAAAGACCTAACTTCATTTCTATATAATATCGATGATGGTGAAGCTCGTGGGATATGAATAGTTGAATCCTTGAACTTGAAGCATCTACTGGTATTTTGAAGAGAATGTAGAACCAAAGAGGGTAAAGAATTGGAGAGAGAGAGAGAGGTTGGAAGACCTAAGGGCCATCAATGTGAAAATTCAAGAGGATAAATGACACTTGAAGGAGAAGGTATATTTGTTTGAACATAATATAACATAGCTAGAAAAGGACCTTGAGACCTCCGCAAAATAGTTTCCTTAGATAAATGGTCCCTTTATTGAATTCCAAGACTACCTTGCTATTGTTATGGTATATTGGGACAAGACAAGCGTTCAACTTGTTCAATTCGGAGATAAAATAATTCCATTGGATAATTGGCAGGAAGAGAGGTTCACTCAGATGATGGCTTAGTTGTACCAAGAATTGGAAGTGAAGGGAGAGGCATTGGATAAGCTATGGAAACCTATATAAGAGTCTAAGGAACTAAAGTAACCTTTCATTGCTACTACAAAAGGAAACACCATGACCAAGACAAGCATTAAGTGTTCAACTTCCATATAACTTTCTCAATATCACTTGGGAAATTTTAAAAAGCATACTGAAGGCATCAATTCCAATCTATTAAGATAGATGGGATATAATGGCCATAGGCTAGGGAAGATAAGTCAAGGAATTGCAAGCCCCATTGTAGTTGAATCCAGAGTCAATCATGAAGGCCTAGGTTTTGCTGGCATAGAGGAAAACTCCATTACTGTCAAGATCACATTTGTGAAGGAAAAATATGTTACTGATTTGGCTTGCGCATTAGAAGAAAGTATAGAAACAAATGAAGATGGTAGCACACTACCACTCCATCCTTCTTGTGTTATACTGCAGAAGGGAAAATATGAGGAAAGTTTAGAGACTTTTTTTGCACCAAAACTTATAAGAAGTAGCAAGAAAGGTAGCCCGAACAAGAAGAAAAACAAGAGGTATGCATCAAGCAAGACATCCATCATTTTTCATTGTTGCAAGAAGAAAGGGAATATAGGTGAAAACTATTGGTATTCCAAGGTATGTTCCTTCTATGGGAAAAAAGACCATCTTGAGGCATATTGCTAGGATAAGCAATACACATACCACAAGTCTGAATGTTTTCAATGGAAGAATGAAAATAAGACTTCCCTAATACAATAAAAAGTTTAGAGGCACATGGAGAATATGAGTATGCAAAGAAATCCATGTAGCACCAATAAATTTTATAAGCATTATAAAATGAATGGGAATTAGGAAGCCGAGTGTTGGAGGATTCATCCAGAGCTTCATCCCAAGAAACAAATATCCAAGAAAAGAGTGTGGAGAGTGAATATTAGAGAGATTGAAGAAATGCCTACATTTATATCCCAAGGAGTATAAATTGTTGAAGTAGTTACAACAACATAGGAGGTCAACTGGGAGTTAGGTTGATGTTGACATCAAGGGAAACCCCAATCCAATTTTTTCCTTCAATATTGCACTAAAATTTTCTCTTCTTGGAGATGTGCCAAATATTGATGCATGGATGTCATTGACATTGATGATTTCTTGAAACTCCATGAAATTTGACGAAGTAAATAACCATTATGTGTGATTTTTTCCTTTAGTAATTTTTTGTATGTATTCTTGTGAGTATTGTGGAGCCATAGTTACAACGCACCATTGTAGAAATGGTTCCCATTTAACTAATTTTCCAGAGAACACTTTTATTGGGAAAATCATTGGCTATAGAAAATCCGTCAAGCTATCCACTAACTGTTCCTTTTACTATTTCCATTTTTCTCAAGACTATAAGCATTGATGTCACTTACAACCATCCATTAGTGTGATTCATCAATTGTTTTGGGAAAAATAAGGTGTTGCAATTGCACACATGAAGGATTCCATTTTGTAATGTCCACTGGGATTCCAAGCTGAGGAAAGGCACTACATTCAATCTTTGTCCAAGATCTGATACCAATTTGTGACGTCCCTGATCCTCCAAGGCCAGGTACAACACACCAACTAAAAAATTCTCTCTAATGCTTTGATATCAATTTGTAACACACCCCAGTCTTAATATGCTGTGCCATGCATGCTCTGTTTGATCTCTCTCTCTCTCTCTCTCTCTCT
>ML837751.1:44974-90206 GCA_009831015.1 Picea engelmannii | reverse complement strand
TGCTCAGGATAGGTAGAAAAATTATGTAGATAAAGGAAAAACACAAAAAGAATTTAAAGTGGGCCAACATTTATTCTTGAAAGTGAAATCTAAGAAGAGTTCACTTAAATTGGGGATTTTCTTGAAGCTAGTAGAAATATATCGTGGACTATTTAAAATCCTAGAGATGATTGGTCCTATTGAATACATGCTTGCACCACTGGCACCCATGTGCATTCATAATGTATTCCATGTGTATTTTCTTAAAAAGTATGTGCCTGTATTTTTCGTATGCTAATCATGTAATTGATTGGAATGTGATTCAGGTGGAGAAAGATGGCGACTTTCGAGTTCAACCAATATGTATAGTAGACATGAAAGTCAAGATTTTTCGAAATCAAGCAATAGGGTTGGTAAAGGTCCAATGGACTTGTTATGGTCCTGAAGATGCAACATGGTAGCACATGATTCCATGCATGAGGATTAACCACATATTTTTGGAGATTTTTGAAGAATATTTATTGTACATGTGTATATAATGCATCAAGGAAAATGCATAAATAAGGGGGAGGGGAATGCAATACCCTTGGTTTGAACCCCAAGTTGTAAATGTACATATGACTTATAGGTTGGTGAGCCAAGATTTTTTGGGGCAGAGTGCCTTTATATATATGTTTTGAGGCCAAAGTTCCTATGTGATTTAAGCTAGGGAGACTATGAGTTGAAAGGCCAGGGAGCCTAAAAAATATAATATGTAATCACACTCGATTATATTAATAAAATACATCATTGTTGCAAACCAAGTCAGAAAAAATAGTATGGGGGACTAAGACTCCACAAGAGGGAAAGCGGGCCAAGACTTGAGAGGAAAATGGGCTAAGTCAAGGGGGCTTAAGAAAAGAAACAAAATAATATTATTCCTAAGTCCTAAGTCTTATGTAATTTTTTAACCTAAGTTCTTAAGTGAGGGGAACAAGTTACCAAGAGGAGGACATAGTAGTTCCTTGGGTGCCAAGTGTTAGAAATGGCACATGCATATATAATGTTGGGAACTTAGTGTAATTTCCATCATTCCCTTAATCATCCATGCATCATCTATACATTTTCTTGGGGGGAGTGTAAGTTGTGGAAGTTGAATATTACCCTATAAATTATTGGTGGTTTGGGATGAATAAGCAGGTTTTCAGGCTTGTGGAGCATTCTCTTTTGGTAAGAGAATAGTTGGGAATATGTTTCCTTGTATCTTGGGCTAGTGGGTGTTGATATTTTAGAGAAACCTTGCATTCTAATTTATATAGATCTATGAGAAATCATGGTCAAACCATTGTTGAAGACCCGGAAGGGAAGTGGGATAGTTGAAGGATTGTTGAGCAGAGAATGGATACACTTTCTGGGGTGGGGAAAATTATGGGGAATGAAAGGTTGTGATGTGGGAACTATTGTTGGAGTTGGCACATGATCAACATGTATTTATTGTGCTATTTGTCAAACCTTAGTTTGGATTAAGTATCCTTTTCCCTGGTGGATTCATAACCCCAACTCAAGGGTGACCTGTTATTGAGAGTGTATGAACAATAGAGTCTATGGATGGAAGGAACGTCAGAGGTCTACATGCAGTTGGTGAATTACATCAAAAGATAAGTGTCCTTTTATGTGTGTTTACATGTTGGTTATTATGTGTATTTGTATGTTAATTATGTTTGTTGTAATTGTACTTGCATGTTTTTTTTTATTTTCTAGTTTTTCCGTGACCTGCGAGACTATCATGTGGCTGAGAAACCGTGACTCAGGGGCATATAAGCCATCAAAATCACTCGTGGATCGCACCCATCCTAAGACACACCAACCCTTAACATGGATGTTTTTTTTGTCTCCACAGGTTTCGAACCGATGACTTTAACATCACAGAGTGCCTTAACAACACACTCTATCACCAATAGTCTTACACCTCAGGGACAATTGTACATGCATGCTATTATTGGCTCTGCATATTTTTTGCATATGCAGGGCATGGTAGTTAATTAATGGTAATAGAGGAAAAAAATGTGTGTCATGACTCATCTTGGGGTTGGGGACATTACAACAAGGATTTAAGGCCATGGTATAAAAATGTTATAATTTAATCATGAAATAAAAAGGAGTGATTATGGGAGTATCACTTTTCAATTTAAGGGTTTATTTTGGTGTTTTAAACCCAAAAATATGGGTTTTAGGGATAGATTTCTCATTTTGAGGTTACAGTTCTCCTCAAGTTTGTAACTATGCTTTCCTCTTGGGCATGATTAAGTAGTGCTTTCCTCCCATTAGATGAAGGCCCAATTTCCTTCTCAAAATATAACCCAATAACCCCCACAAAATCCTTTTCTCCCCTTCTTTTTTTACCTTTCCTTGACTTTAAAGATTACCTACATGAACTATGGGTATTATGATTCACCCCTTGACCTTTCTCTCCAATTGAGAGCTCATCTAAATCCCCCATCAAATAATAGTCTAAAGATATAGTGGGGCCAACAATTTATTTTTATAGGACATAAGTCATTCCTACCATCTTTCGACAGAGACTAGGAGTCAGGGCACCATCCTTTAGGCCCTTCTTAGATATCTTAAGATTTTCAAGGGGAGATGGACATACTGCCTTATTCACCAAGTCAAGGTTAATATTAATATCCTATAGAATACTATTGTTAGTTTGAGCCAAATATCTACAATAAATTCTAGGAGAGACAATCTCCAAAACTTCATATTTTCTCTTTTATATCCCCTCCCCTTATAGGATGGGTTATAACCCCTTGTCTTGAGTTTCCACCAGAACCCCATCATTTTTTCCTATAATTTCTATGAAATACTTTGTACAATTTTTTTTCTAATGGATAATATCCATCTCAACAATTAACTTCGATTTCCTTTGAATATCCTTGTCTCCTTTTTCATCCTTAGGTTTCTTCCTCCATATTTTCCTTGATAAGGAATAACCACAATAAATCGCTATATTCCCATAAATATGACACCTGTCACATCTAAATGGGATGCTAGAATAATCCATAATTTGCAAGTGAACTTTCTCCCCCACCACAAATTCCATACTTTCAAGAAGGACATAGATACGATCCATCTCTACTAAAAATCTATCCACAATGCATAATGAGATCAAGTAAAACCATAAATACACATCTATATTTTTTGGAAGGTGATTCCCTATTAACCTTAGAATCTTCTTAGACTAGTATTCCATGGGAATCCTATGAAGCTTAACTCATGTTGGAATTCGTTTCAAATGAGGATTAAAACAAGGATACCAAGGATTTAATGCTAAAATATCCAAGTCCCAATACCCCTTCCATTTCAAGATTTTATGAGCATCCTCTTCCCTTCTAAACAAAAATCCAATCCATCCCCTAGTAAGGATACAAAATATAGGCTTGTAAACTATCTCTGAGACCCATAATGTCTGAATCTACTCATAAAACTTATTGGACATATGTTGACCAAATAATCACTTAATAATAACCTTACTTGAATATTCCTTCACTTGAGTAAGTCTCAAATCTATGTCTAACACCATTCAAACTCAATCCTTTTGTAGTCATATAACTCTCCTTGTCTTCTTCGAATTTTTATTTTCACCCATACTATAATATGGAACCCTACAACACATTAAACCACTCAAAATAACATACTATGAACCCTAGCTTATGAATACCACTACCAAACAACTTTGATCCTCATTAGAAAAACACACTTGGTTAGAAAACAAATGTTGTACTACAAACCCTGTATCTTTGGCTCCCAAATCAAAACATTCAATATCCAAATGGACTGTTCAAGACCCAATTATAGAGTCATTAACTTTGTATTGGGAATCTTGGCTCTTGAATATCAAGCCAAAAGTGCCACCCTCTGAAAAGCATCAATGTTTATGCTTCATACTTGCACCTTTAGGATTGCTTCCAAGTTCAATCTAACAAACATATTAACTCACCTTTCCCCTTAGCTACTAAAGTTATATTTGTAAGTGAATGGACCTCATAATCCAAACACATCACATCCCTTAAGCTATCCTTGGGTCTTGTGGATCTTGTGTACCCAAAAATTTGACTTTCATCATAGATATCCTCTAAGAAATTGACCATTTCCTTGTCAAACTCCATGCATTCAAACCCTAACCAATGAAATTGAATTTGAGCTAGGGCCTTGCTTCTTTATCTTTTGAAGGACCCATATACTATATCATTAACTATATCTTGAGAAGTCACTCTTTATGATTCAAGTTAAGCATAATAAGGTCTAAATACAATTTAAAAATAGGGAAAAAGGGGTTGGACCCATTGGTGAGGAGTCATGATTTTTTACCAATGGGTAAGGTTTAATTCCTATGAGGGATTATCTTGGAGCCATGTGGTAATGTTGAGGTAATGGTTGAACATTTGGATACATTCAAATATATTATATTAAATTCTCTCATCACTTATTAACACATATGTGGATCAATTCCCACCTCTATGTTCTTCAATTTAAGAATCCTAGTCAACTACCCCGAGTGCTTGAGTGTTCAACTTCATGTAGGAGGTATTGGGGTCAATACCCTAGGAAATTTGATTTATTTTGTGGCTCACTTAATGCCCATTCTAGGTCAAGCACCATATTTAAGACATACATTTTTTCACTGAGGACCATCCACAAAATGTGGGGAAGTGCTTGGGAGTTTCCACATAAACTTTTCCTAGGGATTTTTTTTAACAAAACATAGTTGAATAATACTACCCCTTTGCACCATATTGAGTTAATTTATTCAATGTGACCTTCAATTTTAATTACATGCCAAGGAAATCTTACATAATTCTATCTACATATATTTATTTCTATAAGAAAAAATCATCTGTTGAGATGGATCCCACCTATCCGACATTCAAGCTGATTACAACCTTTTTGGTATATTGACACAAGGAAGAGGATACCCACACATCATATGGTCCTGATGTATACAATAGTGGAAGGGGAAGAATGAGAGGTGAGGGGATTGCATGCAAGCCATATTAGGACCAACCGACATGGGTATTGTTCTTGCTCATCTCCCTGGATCCCTTATGGACTTAGAAAAAATATCTAAATTGGTTCCTAAGGTAAACTAGGGACTAGAACAATTGTTTAGTGAATGGATTATAAAAGAATAGTAAAATTTAAGAGCCAAAATGGATTAGGAAATATACAACCATGTCATTTAATATGTTTGAAATTTACGAACAACAAAATGTTTGGGCCTTGTAATAAGTGAAAATAAGCCCATAATTACTCTAAATGGATTGGATAGTGGTCTAGGTAAGCTAAAGGAGGGATGAGTATAAAATTTGGGATTGAAAAATCAAACCCAACACTTCAATAGGCCACTATTGATCGAGTTGGATCTCGTTGGACATCCACCTTTTCTAGTGAATCAATGTTTTCGAGCTCGTGGTTTTGATAAACAATGATATTCACCCTTTTGATGGGGAATGTAATGTAATTCCATATCCATTTGTTAATTACAACCATAATATGTAAATGTCTATAAAATTAATGCACTAGATTCCATTCATACTCTGTAGTTAAGCACACTTGATCCATAGTAGTATTGGGATGGGAGACCTTCAGAGAAGTCCTAGTGTTTTACATGCCGATGGAATTTTCTAAACTTGGACCAATTTATCCCACATGCATCATGGGAATTATTCTTCTCTAAATATTTCATATATAATCAAGGTGAAGGAGGTCCTTTAAGCATGGAATGGAGTGTGATTTAAATATTGTTGTGAATGAAGTGCAGTCAACATCTCTTTCTCTTCAGAGATAAGATACCACCATTCTAGCGAGTTTGTGTCTACAATATTCTACTATTTCTGTTTTTTAATAGAAATTGGGTTTCATTGTATATATGTGTTCTTTGCTATCATTTTGTTTGTATCTTATTTCATTCTCAGTATAATATGGATTGGTGGTATCAAATTATTTTTCTCTTTGTTATTTCTTGGTGCATGTCCCTGATGAGGTCAAGGTATAGAGAGTTGAGTCTTGAGCTAATTTTTCTTGGGGAAGACCAATATTTCCAGTCCAAGTGACCTCCCATAGAAGAAGAAAATAGAGATGGAAAAGTAGGAGATCATTTTAAGACTTTTCTTGGGGAATCCCTCGCATGACATAGGAATGAAATGATGGAAAAATTCGCTAAGATCTTGCAACAATTACTGATGGAAACTAAGGCATCTTCGACAAGCAACCATTTCAGAGGTATGAAGCCCTTAAAGGTACAAGTCAATTTTAATATTCCCTTATTTGAAGGCTAGATAGATGTAGATGCTCTAGAAAAATGGTTGAATATGCTAGAAGGTTATTGCTCTGTCCAAAAAAAATTTGAAGTAAAAAAGATCACCTTCACGCTCCTTAAATACCTTCTTCATGTTAGAGCTTGGTGGGAAGGTTACCAAGATATGTACATCGTGGATGAATCTATGCCATTTGAGAGAGAAACCACTTGGTCAACCTTTGTGGATTCTCTCAAGGAAGATTTCTACCTTGATGGAAGCTATGATGAACAATATATGAGATGGAAGCCTCTACATCAGGAAAGAGACCAGTCGATGCCATAATACACTAACATATTCCGCACCTTATTCTTAAAGTTGAGTATCGAAGATTAGAAGTGACACCTAGTTTCGAAGTATCATAGTGGCCTACATAGGTAGTTCTAAGCATAAATGGGTTTTTTTGACATCTCCTCACTAGGAGCGTCTCATCGATATGTAGTCAAAATCGAGTAGAAATTCAAGAAATGGAGTAAGTGGGAGTTTGGGTTTGCAAATACGACACAACATAATCATGGAAAATGAAACCATAACTCACATAATGAAGGAAAAATCAAGGAGAGTCAATATCAAGAAAATAATTCCAATCCACTGGCTAAGAAGGGTGATCAAAAGTCAAAGAAGGACATCGAAAAGTGGTGTGAGTTCCACAAAATCCACTGGAATAACACTAATGAATGTTGCTCGAAACAATCACTGGTGGTCGAGATCAAAGAAAAATAATAAAAAATTTGCCAGGGAAATGATTCAAAGCATAATAAAGGGAAACATATCATCGATGAAAAAACCACTGCTACCATCGCAACTACAACAATCCAACCATAAGAACCATAAGAGCTTGAGGAGGGGGAGTTCCTCTTCCATTCAAATATGTGGGTGAAGGGGACCCCACTACATTTCATTATTGACAGTGGGAGCCATAAGAACCTAATATTAGCTGAGTTCATTAAGAGACAAATTTTTTCGACAATTCCACACCCTCAACCATAAACCATCGGTTGGTTGAGCCTTCACATCATCCAAAAGTTCCTTCTATCTTATGACATCAATCCCTTCAAAGATGAGGTATTGTGTGATGTTTCCCCAATCGATGTCTATAATTTTATTTTAGGAGAGCCTTATATGTGGAAGTGTCATGGTTTTTATTAGTCTCGAACTTGTCATGTGATTTCTACCCTAGGATGTCAACTCTACAGGGTACTAGAGGTAGTTTCGACTAATGCCATTGCATTGATCTAGACAAAACAATTTTTCAAAGTAATCTCTCAGATCAAAATTTTTTCCCTCTTCACAATCCAGTTAGGAGGTGAACAAAAGGTCATTGATACCACCACAACCTCATCCCAAGACCCTTTTATACAGTAGAAGCATGTCGACAAGATTGTAGAGGAGAAAAAAAAATTCACCTACAAGGGTGCCTCTACACTGCCAAGTCAACAATTCCATTGACTTGGTTCCCAATGCTCCCTTATCCAATGGTCCAATATAAAACACTCCCTTCAAGAGAATTAGAGTCTTCCATATGTTCAACATAGCTCTATTGTCTATGGACCTTTTCAGGTGTGCTTGGGGTTCCAACCATTTTCCCCCATTGATATAGCTCTTTTTGCCACATCTTCACCGACATAGTATTCCCACACTCAAACCAAGGAAAATCATGTAGCTATATTTGTTGAGTGGATCCAGTACCTCCAAATACAAGTTCATGACATCCTTTAACAAGCTAATACCAAGTACAAGCAAGACAACTACTTTGGAAAGGAAAGCGACTCACCAAGGTTCATATTTAGCAAAAGTTTCCCCATATCCTGAGGGAACTTGACGCAATGGGGACCATTGATTCATAAGGGGCGAGGAATGATCTAGGTGTATATAGGTGGCCATCCACATTTTCCATTGAATCAATGTTTTTGATCCTTTTGTTTTTATAAACCATGATATTCACCCTTTTGACGGGGAATGTAATGTCATCTCCATTTGTTAATTATGGCCATCATATGTACATGCCTATAGTTTTGATGCACATGATCCTATTAGAACATCATAGTTAAGAATTCTTAGGATAGAGTAGTACTAGGATGGGTGACCTCCCAGGAAGTGTTGGTGTTTTCATGCCTAAGGAAATTTCTAAACATAGACCAATTTATCCCACATGCATCATGGGAGTTATTCTCCTCTCAGTGTTTCATATATAATCAAGGTGAAGGAGGTCCTTTGAGAATGAAATGGAGTGTGATGTAAATATTATTGTGAATTAAGTGTAGCCAACATCTGTTTCTCTTTAGAGATAAGATACCACCATTCCAACAAGTTTGTGTTTACAATATTCTGCTATTTTTTAATAGAAGTTGGGTTTCATTGTATTTTTGTGTTCTCTGCTATTGTTTTTTTTTTGTATCAACTATAACTATGGAAAATGATGTAAATGGATGGAAATGAAGGTTTACCAAGATGATTGAAAATTATATGGTGAGAGTTTGCTTCAGAATAATCCGAAATATCCACAGTACCATTAGTTGTTGGTCGATGTTTTAGATCCATAATAGGATCCATCTTCAGGACACTAAGCCGAAGAGATAAGAGAGGATACAAGTAGATTTAAATAATAAAAAATGAAGAGTATCAAAGAAAATAGGGACGTTGGCTCACAACAAAATACAAAGACCTAAAAAATCTAAGAAAAAAATAATACTATGAGAACTATACTAGACTATTAGAGAAGGTGCTCAAGCAAAGGAGAGAGCTATAGCTAAGGTAAATAACAGTTACTAAGAAACCCTATAAATTATTTTGTTATTAATAAATCTAAAATATTTTTATCATTATAAAGTTAGGGAGAATATTAAGTATTAATAATAGTAGTATCTATATGTATCAAAACCATAAAATGTTTACATTAATTTTATTAAATTATCATTAAGTAAAGAGGTAATAAAGTTATGTTTTAAGGATATGATTACTTAGGGTTTATTAATTTTATAAAAGAATGTAAATAAGAAGATAAATTAATAAACAAATAACTAAAGGAAAGGGGACACACAAGGAGAGAAAACAAAAAAATAGGGGGTTAAAGAAAAGGAAAAGAGAAATAAACCAGGGAAACAAAAATACATGAAGAAGCTAGAGGAAAAGGAAAAAAATTAACAGAGGTTGAGGACAAACCTGCCAAGATATTATTTTCTTCTTCTATGGTATATTAAAGGGAGAAAATTCTCTATAATCTCTATATCCCCATCTCTTTTCATGTTGTTGGGATGCTTGATAATTTCCATGGCTTCTCTAATCTGACGCTTGAAAAAGTGATCTTCTTTTTCCAAGATCTTGGTGTTTTCTAAGAATAAGTGGTGTTTGGTTGCAACTGAGTGTTCCTATAATGCTAAGGTGCGAGTGTGTTCATTCCTAATTTCATATCCATGTTATTTATTCCTAGTTATAAAAGAACGACTTGTTTCTCCAATGTAACATTTGCCACATGAACATTCGATCCTATATACTCCTTTGTATTGACATTGTTCAATGTTGTCTTTTACAGATATCATTTTCTATTTGATGGTCTCTGATGGATGGAAAGTAGTTGTGATATATTTCTTTTCTATTACTTGGGAACTCTTTTCAGTGACCCCTTGAATGTAAGGTAGTTAGTCTTTCTTTCTGGAGGAATGGTTGTTGCGGGTTTGAGGTTCACTGTTTGTTTTTTCTAAGGATTTTCCTATCGCCCTTCTGATATCTGAGTCTTTGTAAACTATGCTTTTGAATACTTTGGATAAGTGATATTTTTCTTGTTCTAGGTTTTCTTCATCGAATATTCTATTGGCCCTTGTAGCCAAAGTGTTAATTACTCCTATCTTATGGGTGGGGTGGTGATGAGAGATTACATGGAGATAATTTTTCATGTGGGTTTTCTTCCTATAAAATGCATGTCCTAGGTTCCATTCTTCCTTCCTACCGATTAGTATATATAAGAAATTTTGGAGTAGGGGCAAACCCAGGGTTCGTCTCTAAGAGCACAACAACAATCCCTAACTATTGGCCCTTTCGACAACACCCACGAAGCAGATGCAGTCTCACCCGAAGTAGTTATGGGGGAGTTGTAGGACAGAGATGTCGACAACTAAAGGGAATATCAAGTGGATATAATACAATAACAACACAACATTTATATATCACTTATCAGCTAGGATCTACTCTGCAAATCTACTTATCAGGTCTAACATAGTAATGCAATCAAAGCATATCAATGATAGACATAGAATACCAATCACACACAACGCAAAATATACGTGGTTCACCCTCTCTCTAGGGCTACATCCACATAACTGTGTATTATAATGTATTAAGATGAAGCATACAATTCTTTTCTGTGCTCTTAATAGTGGATCTTCTCTCTTCCCCTCTCTTTCTCTCCCCTCCCTGCACACCCAACTGTAGGGTTGACCTTCTCACCTAGCTGAAGATCTTACAATACTAGAAGGCTCTCACACTTAACACTTCTCTCTCACACAACAATAATCTCTTACAACATGCCAACAACAACTAGATCGAACAAATCGAACCTGAACGAAACCTCTTCCCTCATATAGGTTCCTATTTATACATTAAAATCACTCACCGATGTCCTTAGGTCTAAAACTAGGTGTCCAAAACCCTAGATACCAAAAACTCTAGGTGTCTAAAACCCTAGGTCAACTTGACCTATATTTTCAGGGCTTCGGTAGCCCGTCTTTCTTTTCTTCTGGTGCAGTTCTCCAAAGAATCCAATGGTGTATTTTTACGCTTACTGAGTTGTCCACGATCCTTCTTCCTTTCTTATCTTTCATCCACGATCTCTTCGTCCAACGAATTTCTTTCTCGAACTTCACTCCGCCTTTTATTCTCTTTTTTCTCACTTTGACCCAGTATCAGTCACTGTGTCTTCTGTGCGGTCCGCATTCTCCCTTTTCTTCCTTGATCTTCATGTACTTCTATAACCAAGGGCCAACAAGCCCCCAACACTCACCTATGACTCATCCTGAGGCACTTCAGATCTGAGCTTCCTATTTTACTTTGACTTCATACTGCACAGTGCAGCCTCTACTTTCTGTTTGACGCCTCCTCTCCTTCCTTGTGAAAACTATATTTTCTATGTATGGTACCCAGTTTCAACTGCACCTGGTACCTAGACCCTTTTCCTCTTGTTTTTACTAAGAGCTGCGGGGCAACTAGTTGTCATAGTACAATTTCAACCAGCTCCCATTTACTAATCCTTCCTTCCAGTTTCCATTCAGTGTCTTCAATTGTGCATCTCCTCCTTCTATTACATAGGTGATCTCATATGGCCCTTTCCAGTGCATTCTAAACTTCCCAGGATGTTTTCTAAACTTATTTTCATATATCAGTACTAGATCACCCTATCTAAATGCCTTCTTCTTGATGTGTCTGTCATGGTAGGCTTTCTCTCTTTCCTTTTGTACTTGCTGATGGAATCCTGCAATAAATTTGTCTTCTTCAAGTTTGACCAACTGTGTAAGCCTCTTTTGAACAATTCCAGTGTCATCCATATCTTTAAAGGAAACAATTCTTAGGCTTGGTACCAAATATTCCATTGGAACAACAACTTCAAGACCATATACCAACTTAAAAGGTGTTTTCATTGTCAACTTCTTGCAAGTGGTTCTATAGGCCCATAATACTGCTGGTACTCTTAAATCTGAGTCGACCCTATTCACACTGAAAATCTTGGTTAGTGTTGTCTCCAAAATCTTGTTGAATGCTTCAACTATCCCATTTTCTTGTGGATGGTATGGTGTGCTCTTCTGATGGTGGATTGCAAATTCTTCAGTCAGGGCTTCAAGTGTCTTATTGATAAAATGTGTGCCTTGATCACTCATAAGGATATTTTGGCATCCAAAAATGGTTATGATGTCATCAAATATGAAGCATGAAACTGTAGTTTCACTATAGGCCATGACTGCTCTTGCTTCGACCCATATGGTCAAGTACTCTATTGTTGTAATTATGTACCTTTCTCCTGTGCGCTTTCCTGGTGGGTTTATAGGTCCAACGAAGTCAATGGCCCATTTATTGAATGATTGTAGGGTCAACTATGGTGCTAATGGCATTTCATCTCTTTTGGATGGTTTCCCAACTCTTTGGCATACATCACAGGCTTTGGAATAGTCTTTATCATCTCTGTGTAAGGTAGGCCACCAAAGGATAACACTAAGAAACTTTTTCACAGTTTATTTCCCTATGTATTGTCCTTCTGCGATGCCTTCATGAGTTTCTGTGAGGATCAGTGGTTTCTCTGCCTCCATAACACATCTTCTTAATGTTGTAGGAAAATATCCCTACGGACAGGTAGATCACCTCAAAGAGCTAGACTCTTAACTCTAAGACAAAAAGTTCTTAACGTGGACACTGAATTCCTTTCAGATCTATACAAACTAATGCATGAGGAGGAAGGAGAACATAAGTGCCTTTTTATCGACATTTGTCCCTGCATGCTCTGAGTTGAGCTCCAACCTTTCGCTCCTCGATGAGCCCTGTAGGAAACACAACAGTACAACCACTTCCTACTCTATTGATATTAGCTTGAAAATAGATCTATCTATCAACGATAAGTTCATGTAAGATCAGAAACAAACTAGAAAGAAACAGGCCAAGTGTGTCATATTAATGAGAACAATGACATCAGTAACTTACAATCGTAGATGCAAATGCGACAGCTTCGTCAAGTTCCCTTTGTCTAACCCTTGCTCAAAAGATCCACGATCTGAATGATAGCATCTTCGCTGATAACTCTCCTCTAGTTCACTGTGTGTTTCCTATGAGATCATAGGTTTCATGCTAGCAATTCTTCCCCCTTTCCATCATCATAGAGCCTTCTTATATAGGTTAAGAGAGGCTTAACCTCTTGAGGTATCTTTAGGGTAGGTTGAGGAATTCCCTCCTTAGATCAGGGATCTTCTGATTGAACCAAGAATTTGAATGCAACTGCCTTCCAAACTTGAAAGATCCTCCCCTTATTCTCCTCAACGGGCCAACCACTGCCCAGATTAGATAGCGCTCCCTCAAAAGGGGCATCAGGGCGTTATAACGCTCCCTAGGAGGCTCAAGGGGAGCGCCAATGCTCCAAATATGGGTAGCGCTCCTTCATAGGGGAAATTTGGTGCTATAATGCTACCTAAGACCTTATAGAGGAGCGCCAATGCTCCTAAGGCTGATGTAGAGGAGCGTTCTCCTTCAAAACCCTAGTTTAAGAGCTCCTTTCAGGTGGCAAGAGATTCTTGACTTCAGTTAACCATCTTTCTTCCTTCAAATCAGGTGTATGAGGTAGTCTAAGTGTCTCCTTGGTGTCATCATCATGGCAATATGATTTGTTTGATGTTTGCGACACTTGTGAACAACATGCGACACTTGCAACAGTTGCGAGGAACATGTGACACTTATCGAAGCGAGCAATATTGAGGTGTAACAGATTTCCCCCCAAAGTATGAAGTTAGAATATGCGAACCGATAACTGAAATGATTTGTAGATTTTCAAGAAAGGGTATAGACTCAGAGAACTTGATGGAAGCTGCACACAAACATCCAACAAATATCATGACGTGTTTCAAAACACAAGGCAGGCATACCTATGCTTAGGTGATCAAGACTTGCAAGATATGGCCGCCATAAAATACATTGCGGATCCATAATTGTATTGATAAAAAGGTATATCCACTGAGGATACAATGTGGATCTATACTCTGATGACCTGGATTGATCGTAGCCACGAAGAATACACAGTGGATCTACGAGATGACAAGACATAGCCACGACCAATACAAAGTGGATCTATGTAACAATGTATGCATCATTTGTCCAAGAGAAACTCCTTCACAACCTGGGAAAAGTATATATCAAAGTGATCACTCAACCCAGGGTCTTCTTATTGATCCCAATGTGGTACAATTCTAACCATGTGAATAGATGTCCCGATGTCGAACATGGCAGAAACCACTTGATTACAGGTCAATGGTGTAAACAATTAACAAGTGCGAGGGAGATCACCATTAATGTCAATGATTCCCAAGGTACCCTAGTACATTCCAACGAATGTGAATGGATGAGATGGAGTCGAACAACCTTGGAATCATCCGATCAGAGGTCAATTATGTAAACCTATTGTTGAATGTGAGGAGGCCTTCCATTGAGGCATGCAGGTCCCAAAGTACTAACTGGTTTCTAAGCCTGATTACTGGATAATGTGTTGAGGTCGACATGAATAGACTCGTCGAAGGAGGGACTTGATGCATCCCCCATCAACGACACAAAACAGACATATAGATGTAATTGGTAGATCAAATGGACATGGATTGACACGGGTTTTGAGGTAAGATATTTGGGATGGTTGACTCTAGAGGCAAACACTTCCCTTGAACACTGAGGCATAATAGCAAAACATGACATGGACCAAAACTTGATAATGCAGTGGATGTTATGACATGAGTCGAGTGACCCAAAGGAGTGAAAGAAACTCAAAGGATTGGCTCAGTGCAGAGGTTCAACGGGTTATAATGGGTGCATATAGCAAAGTGCCGTGTTCAAGGGCGACTCTAAGAATTACTTGGTAATGTTCTCAAGAAACTGCTTGGCTTGCTTCTTTCAAAATTTCCCCCATTCAGATAGACGAGTACCTCTTTTTGATTTAATGAGCTCGAGGAGGATAACAGATGCTCGATATAACTCACCTTCGGTAAGTTCCTCTTCCTTTGTTTAATGAACTGGAAGAAGTAAGGGTTCAATCCCGTATGGGCCTGTCGATGTGTGTTTTAGCGAGTCCAAAGAAAGAAGAATCGAAGGTTTTTTAGGATTATAGAGTTTGGAAAAACACTTAAAAGAGAACTCTCTCAGTTCCTTTTTCGTACAGTAGTCTAACGAGACCGAAAAAGAGATCAACTATCGCTCGACAGACGCCCTTTCGAACCTTTTAACGAGCGTGAAAGGAAGCAAGGTCACTTGACAATCTTTTCATATTTAGAGTCTGAAAAGAGTTTAAAGATGACTCCAGGGGTGTTCCTTTTTCGTGTGTCCATGCGGGTCCGGAAAAGAGATAAAAGTCTACCCGGTGCGTT
The DNA here is from genome assembly GCA_009831015.1 of Picea engelmannii. Lineage (NCBI taxonomy): Eukaryota > Viridiplantae > Streptophyta > Pinopsida > Pinales > Pinaceae > Picea > Picea engelmannii. Next base: position 74,797 of record ML837751.1, on the reverse strand, counting down.
CTCATATTTTTGAGCTTGAGAACGAACCAAGACTATGCTCATGAGTGCGACAAGGTAAATAATTGATTAGAACTACAAGGAAACCTGCGAGGTCAAAACTACAATCCATAGGCTTAGTGAAGCCATTATATTGTTAGAGAAACCCACAAATAACTATACCTTATACAAAATGGAAATTTATAAATAGTAATACAAGAAAAATTTTCATTTACCATTTCATTTTGCATAAGGAGTTGTAGTAGTGGAGATTCTCATTTTGGAGGTGGATCTTGTTTCACTTGATACCGGAGCTACGGTTGACCATTTCTCTTTTCATTTGGACCAGGTAGATCTTCATCTCTCCTTCTTTCAATTACATGGTTTAATATTCATTTTCATAGCAGCATTTAATTTAAAAAATGAAGCCCTGAGTCACCCCAAAAAGATCAAATTGGCCTCTATTAAGAACGATGGAAAAAAGGCATTCTTTTTGCAAAAACGTTTTAGAAGGTGATAGCCAAGATGCCAATGCCTTAATACCTAAGTGGATGGGTCATTTTTGTCAAAGAATCCGTAAGAAATTCTCACATATGCCCACGCAGCCATAAGGGAAATCGTTTTAATTTAAAAACGTTTTATTGTTTTGTGATGGATATTGAATGGAAAAGAGAGGGTGTGATGATTATAAAATAGGGCATGGTCTTTTTAAACAATGTGGGCATTGGCTTTCATGTTTTCAAATTGTTTAAGAAATTGCCGAAATTGCCAAAATATTGAAATAATGAAATTCTTTATTTTTTTGTTTTGTAGGTGATTTCGGCGACGATGATCGAGTGTAAAGAACGAGAGCATGAGATTGATGACTTAGCTACCTTGCGGAGTCCTCGTACACGAGCCGCATTGAGAGCTTGTGGCTTACTAAAATTCTTCAAATTGCAAAAAATGAATTAGATTTTATTGCTTGAGCACATGATCAACTTATGGGTTGTCGTGGAGCAAGGGTTCCGGATCGACACACAACTTCTAACCATCGAGTTGGAAGGCGTGTATTTCTTGACTAGCCTCTCGAAAAGAGGGGTTCCTATATCTTTTTCCAGGAAGAGGGCACTTCCTGAGCAAGTGGGCGTGTATCTAGCACGTCATTGTGTTCCAGGAGCAAGACTGGTAGGGGGTAGAATCCCTATCAAGGATATCTGAGAGTTACCCCTCCGATCCATTTTGTTTGCCATAATGAGTGTGATGGGAAGTACTAGTGCACATCTGGTATCAAGATCGCAGGTGGCTTATGGAGTACAGTGTTTGGAGCCAACACTGTTTAACTGGAGTGTAGGGTTCCTTCGGAATGTGAAGGAACATGTTTCGCGGTGTAGGATGGGACAGAAACAATTCAGTTACAACTCTTTTCTGGTCTCATTTTTCTTAGAGCGCATCCCCCAGATGCAGCCTCAGATAGCATTGGCAGTGCGACTAGGAGACAAACCATAGATGGAGTGGTGGACTAGTCTGTCTCTGAGGCTAGTAGCAGAGTCAGAGTTCTGTTTTACTGGTGAATTCTTCTCTTGGTTGAGACGGCAGTATCTCTGGATAGAAGACTTCCCGTTTACTGAGGTGGATTTTCATGGGAGAATGGATTTGATCCTACCTACGGGGGAAGATTGGGATGCGTCAGGTAAGAGACCGAGAAACACCTTGTCTAGTTTTTTTTTTTTTTTAAGTTTTTAATGTGTGTATATATATATATATATATTTTGGGTATGTAGAAGAGTTTTTAAAAGATGTATTGTTTTCAACATGCAGACAAGGGAGCAGTGCACCTGGCCGATATACCGATACCAATACATCGTGGGGATGCTTCGGTTGCAGTAGATTTGGGAGTACCAGTGATAGGTCTCTGGGAGGTTGAAAGAAACCTCCAAGGCCTCACGATGGGCATTCCTCCTCTACGGAGGGGAGAAGTGCCTTTACATCTGCAGAGGCACACTGTGGGAGTGCCATAGAATGTTAACTCTCTTCTTAGACGCATAGTGTGTGCAGTGATATGTTACTCTCAGCACAATGTAGTGTAGGGAGATTAGAGTCTCTCTGGTGATTGTATTTTTGTATGCCTTGTTAGGCAATGTTATATGGGTGTAAAGACCCAACATTTTGCTCTTCTAAATACTTTTTTGATGTAATCAAAATATTTCAGTCATGCTATATATATATATACACAGTTCTGAGTTTTTACAGTGCCAAATGATTTGTACATGATAATGTCTTTAATGTGATGTGTTTTAATTTACATGTAATGTAAAATTTTGCTTTCCTTAAATCTTATATATGGGAAAGATACCGATCCATGATGTAATTGGCTAATGAATCCGAAACACTATTGAGTTCTCTTGGAATGTGTCTATATTCAATGTAATCAAACATTCATTCAAGACGATGAACTTGTAGATGGAGACGTAGCAGGATAGGATTATGGATAGCATAGATATGGTTGAGTTGATAGACCACGATTTGGGAGTCTAAGTAAACAATGATATGAGAGATACCTAGGGAGGAGGCTTGGGTCAAAAGTCCAATGACAACATGATATTCTGCCATGTTATTGGTCACTGGTCCTAAGCAAATACCTCCTAAAGTCACCACCTCGTCAAATTGGTAAATGACCCATGTTGCCAAAGCAATGTTCCAGGTGTGTCGACTAGCGCCATCCGCAAACCCGAAAAAAATAGGAAAGGAAGACGTCATCTGTGCATGAAAACACAAGCACCGTCATGAGTGGCAAAGGTAAAAACTTGAGCACGTGAAAGAAATAGACACACCAAACTAAAATACAATAATGTACAAAGTACATATGCTAGGCGATCTAGGCATAGTACTTTTTAAGGTAAATCCCGTTTTGGGGCTCTCCTAGGGAAATTACATCATAATCTACTAATTCGTAGGTGCCTCTGCATAGAACACGTTTCACTATGTAAGGGCCATGCCACAGAGGTTCTAACTTACCTATCTCCAATTTGTCATGAGCTTGGTCATAGACGAGGACTAAGTCTCCTTCTGCAAAAGTTCGAGGATGGATGGATTTGTCGTATTGATTTTTAATTCGTTTATGATGTGCCTCGTTAACGAGAGCGACATCATGACATGTTTCATCCAGCTTGGATAGATATAAGAAACATTCTTCTTCAATAGAAGTATGGGGTAGGAGTTCTACTTTAAGTTTCATAGATGGAATCTCACACTCGATTGGTAGAACAGCTTCTATGCCATACACCAACTGGAAAAGAGTAAATCCAATTGCGGTTTTCATGGAACTACGGTAAGCCCAGAGAGCGGAGAAAAGTTGTAGATGCCAGGATGTCTTGTTTTCCCCTACCATGCATTGAATCATGGTTTTTAGGACTTTGTTGATGGCTTCAACTTTTCTGTTGGCATGAGGATAGTAAGGGGATGAGTTTTCATGGCAAAAACCTAATTTGACATGCAATTCGCTCATCCTCTGGTTCTTAAAGTGTGCACCGTGATCAGTGACACTGGCGTGTGGTACACCAAAATGATTTATGATATGGTTAAAGAGAAACAGAGATGCGGTATGACCATCATTCAAAAAGGTAGGCATAGCATCAACCCATTTTGTAAAGTAGTTGATGGCGACGATTATATAATCATGCCCCCCGGCTGAGGTAGGCTTACATTGCATGAAATCGACACCCCACTTGGTGAAGGGACCGATGGTGTTAATGGGTTGCAACGTCGTAGGGTGGGTGTGTGCCTTCTTGTTAAAGACTTGGTAGGGTGGGCATTTTTTGACTGCCTCAATACAATCTTTGAAAATCGAGGGCCAAAAGTAGCCAGCACATAGGATTTTTTAGGCTGTGGACATCCCAGAAAGGTGACCGCCACAGGTGCCAAGGTGACAATCATTCAGAATGCGTTCAGCCTCCTCATGAATTAGACATTGTCAGAGGATAGTGTCAATACCACAGTGATACAAGGTGTCTTCGACTATAAGATAATGATGAGAATGGTGGCGAATACGTTGACGCTCTTCACGGGAAGTGTTAGGTTGAAAGCGTTGGGTTTGGAGGTAAAGGAGGATGTCTCCATACCAAGGATCAGAGGTGCTGATGAGGAAAAGAGTTTCATTGAGGAGAGAATCTCTAGGCTCAGTGTCTTCATCCGCACAAGGGAGAGCACAGATAAGCTCCGCAAACACCAGGGACTTTTTGGCTTTGGATTTCATAAATTCAAGATCGAATTCCTGAAGGATGACGATCCATTTAGAATATTTTCCCCCAAGTACTTGAAGTGTCAAGACATGGTACATGGGGTTGGAGTCCGCAATCACCATGGTGGTGCGTAATAAGATGTAATAGCGGAATCTCTGGACAACGATGACGGCTTCTAGAGCCAGTTTCTCTACATGAGAATATTGGAGTTCGGGTCCAGATAGACTATTGTTCAGATAATAGATCACATGTTCCTCACCGTTGGGGTCCTCCTGAACTAACACCATCACAATAGTGGAAGTGGAGGCGACTAAGTAAAGGATGTAGTCCTTCGTATACTCCGAGGGGTGTAACAAAGGTGCGTGGGTTAGGGCATGCTTAAGAGCATCAAATGACCATTGAGCGATGTCATCCTAGATGAAAGGGGTGTTTTTCTGCAGCAACCACATGAATCCTTTAGTTATCTTAGTGTAGTTTCATATGAAATGGCGAAGGAAGTTTGCTTTGCCTTGCAAAATTTGGAGTTGGGTTAAATTGGTAGGTGGGGGTAAGGATAGAATGGCCTTAATCTTTAAGGGATCCACCCTAATCCTGTATTTAGAGACAATGAAACCGAGGAGTTGACCGGATTCGACAACAAAAATACACTTATGTGGGTTCAAGCGAATACGGTAGAACTGACATCGAAGAAAAATAGCCCGTAAGTGATCAACGTGATCGGATCAATTGGATGAGTGGGCAGGTAAGTCATCAAGGTAAGGCTCTGCGATATGCTTGATATCATGGAAAGCGTACGACATGGCCCGCTGGAAAGTAGCACCAACATTTTTGAGACCAAAAGGTATCTTTCGATAGACGAAAGTTCCCCATGGGAAGATAAAGGTTGTCTTATGTTGATCAACAGGTAAGATTTCAATCTGGTTATACCCAGAGAAGCCATCCATGAAAGAGAAGATTATGCTCCCAGCGCAATTATCAATGATTTGGTCAATGAAGGGCGTAGGGTAGTTGTCCTTGGGACAAGCTTTGTTGAGATCCCGATAGTCAACACAAACACAGATGGTTCCTTGTTTTTTGGCAATTAGAACAAGGTTGTAGACCCATTCTGTCAAAGGGACAGGATAGATAAAGCCGGATTTTAGAAGTTTCTCAACTTCTTCCTTTATAGCTGCGATTTTCTTGGGATGAATCGGGCAGAGTTTTTGTCGAACAGGTTTCGCACCAGGGTAAGTCTTGATTTCATGCATGACGATCGAAGAGTCGATCCCTAGCATTTTCTCGTAGCTCCAAGTGAAGACATCACATAATTATTTAAACAAAGTGGTGTAAGAGACCACTTCTTTGGGTGTGCAATTAACACCAAGGTTAATGTTTTCCACGACACCTTCTTTGATCGAAACATCAATAACGATCATGGTAGAGATGTTACCCATATTCCCCTCAGAGAGAGTATCTTGTGTGAGGATAGGAGATTGTGGAGCATCGATAAAATTGGGAGGGAAGATAGAGTGTATGTATTGGTGAATTTCTTCCAAAGGCGGAAGAAAAGAGGATCTATGATGGTTATCATCCCAAGGTAGATCGTCAATACTAATCATTTCCAGAATAGATTTGTAAGAAGGGAAAACTTGAGAAATGTAATCAATTGCAGACGATAGGGAATCCAACCATGAAGGCATCGAGTAGGAATCAAGTGCCAATAAATGTGGGTTGTCCGGAGAGGGAGAGGCAGATTGAATAGCTATGTATGCAGCCTCGGCTAGGCTAAGTGGCATAATGTCACTGAGCACATCAAATTCCATAGGACTAGGTACAACCCAAGGATCAGATGATCCCAAGGATTGATAAGGCATAGTCGAGATCATATTCACGGTGGAAATATGATGTGCGGTGGGTGGAAGTGGTGTAGGGAAGGTACCCATGAGGCTAGAATCTTTCAATAAGCCAACACCAATGCTTTCATACGTAACTAGGTGGTCTCCCAAAAAAGGAATGTTGTTGGTGACAGGGATGCGAGCGTTAGGTGTATAGAAATCGAGTTGATTGATAGTGACAATTTTGCCTTGATGGGGGAATTGTACACATTGAAACACTGACGAGGTGACGATAGTCATGGCATAGAACCAACTTCTTCCAAGTAGTAGGTTGTAATTGAGGGGGGCATCGACCACCTCAACATCAACGATAACAGTTTTTCTGCCCAACTGAACGACTAATGATTGTAAAAGCCTGTGTGGATGAAACCTCACCCATCGAAAGCGTGTAACATCATAGGGGATTTGTTAAGGGTAGGTGATTTTAAGCCTTTCCAACAAGCTAAAGACATGACACAAGTAGAGGCTCCCTCATCCAAGATAGTTCGGTGGATTTGTTGATTGTGAACAACAACATCAATTTGAAAAGCTAGTTGGTGGGAGAGTCGTGGTTGATGATCATCCAGATTAAACGTGAGGTTATTTTATGACTCAGGGTCGAAAGCATCGATAACAGCTAAGAGCATTCTACGTTGGCTGGGACAGTGTTGTAGAACGTCAAAGCAGACATAGCACACAGGGCTTGAGCCAAATCTTCAACAATGTTGTAGTTTTGGGCAGCCCGTGAACTAGGATTGAAGGTAGATTTTTGGATAGTGCTCTTAGGAGGGCGTAAGATGGATTCAAATGAAGGTTTCTCAATATAAAGTGGCCCAGATGGAGGGCTGGCAGAAAGAGGACTAACAGAAGATGGTAATGTGTCCGGTACGGGACCATTAGTAGTCTTCGGCTTATCAGGTTTAACTGGCATGTCATATGTCACAGTATGAGTGGTCAGATTAATCCCGTTAAACATGTAAATGTGGGCACTTGTCGACGCCTCATCATGGGATTGGTTGGAACTACCCCCTGCAGTGGGGGTTTGAGCAACCAAATATTGCTGCTGTGGAAAAGGCTGAGTAAGCACAACACGTTGTGAATTTCCCTTGAAAAGCTTGGCCACTTCATCGCGATGTGGATAGTATCGAGTGTAGTGATCATCACCACAAATGAGACATGGGAATTTCGGTTTTCGTTGTGGTTTTTTTCCGACAGAAGGGGTTTGCGGTTGATTTTTTGGTTGTTCATTGTTATTGTTTTTCTTTGGTTTATTTCTCTCTTTCTTCTTGCCCCCAGGTTGTTGTGAAGGGGTCAATTGGACCGCATTCACCTCAGAGACTTGAGTTTGAGGGGGGGTAGAAGAGGGTGTAGTTGGGCTGGGAGCAACCATCAAAGTAGGCCACTGAGTTGTTCCAGTCAACTGGGAAGTAGATTGGGTTTTGACGGAGCCAATAACTCCGTCCACGTGTGAGGAAGACGATGGTTTGGATGGATCATTAGTGGCACGGGTAGCATTCGGTATCAACTCATACAGAGTACCACACTGCGAATAAACCAAGTCTAAGTACTGAGCCCGAGCAATAGCTTCTTCCTTGGTGACTACACCACCTATGGCAACATCACGAGCGATCTGGGGTAACAATGATTTAGTGAACCATTCCGCTAATAATTGGTCAGGAATGACCACTTTGATTAGCCTTTGTCGTTGTCTCCATTCATGAATATGATCGGAGATATGTACGAAGGTTGTCTGACGAAGGGAGGTCAATAGTTCAGTACCCATTTTGTATCGAATGGGTAGTTGGAAGTGTGTGAGGAAGGACATGGCGAGGTAGTTGAAATTGTGAAAAGAGGCACGTGGTAGTTCAATATACCATTTTGCTGCAGAACCCGTAAGCGTTCGTTGAAAAAGATGCAAATGTATAGAATCGTCCATGAGGGAGTTGGATGAACACCACAAATGGAAAGTCATCACGTGGTTGTTTGGGTCTTCTCCGAACTTTCTGTCGAATTTTGGGATATCAGAAGGAAGTTTAGCTTGAATAGCTGGCCAAACCGGAGAATGAAAAATGGGATCATTCGTTAACTGAGACAAGTCTGGAAGGTCCAGGGTTGCTAGAAAAGGTATTTTTTAGTTAACCTGTGGGTAATACTGGTGTGGCATGGGGATACCAGTAGGGCCATACACTGAGTCATGCGGATAATTGTAATTAGTGGGCCCTCTTGTATAAGGTTGGTGTTGGCCAAGGTACATGGGATTTGAGGTGTTTTGAGAAACATGTGCAAGTGGAGGATAACTAGATGGGTTTTGAGGATTATAAGCTGGATTTGGCGTTTGTCCATAAGGGGGTTGTTTTGGAGCTAGAGAATTGTGTCCTGCCGAGAACTGTGGGTTTTCTGGAAAAGGGATATTCCACGGATTAGGTGTGGTAGACACATTCTGTCCATATTGTTTGCACCCAATTCGTCACCTTGGTGAGAAAATAAGGGGTGCTTACATGCCCAGTTGGGTCTTGCTGAGCATGACAGCTGTAGAGGAAAGAGTTAGAAAAATAACAACAAAACTATAAGCAAGAATTAAACTAATACAAATCAAAATCATGAGCATATGGGTAAAGAAATAAGAAACACAAAAATACCAATATCACCAATGTTTTTAGGCTGATCAATTGATGAAATCAAAGAACAATGAAGAAAGGGGACTATGAGTCCCTTCTTTCTCCAATGGAAGGCTCTTGAGGCCCTCACAAACTTTCTCTCCTTACAATAAGAAAATGAGAATGATGGTGAAAGAACTCCTAGCACATCCACTCAATGGAGAGGTGGATAGCTCAATGAAATGGTGCTAATGTGTTATTGCCAAGGAGTGAGTCCTTAAAACAATCTAAGCAGCATAACATTACAAGAAATTCCTTGAGAAAATGATGTTTCTTCATGGATTTTTATAGCATTGCATTGGGTGATTATGTAACTCCTTTAAAGTGTGAAAAGGGGCTCTTTAGGGCTTAATTAGGTCTTTGACCAGCCTACCATGCGGATTCAGCTCAGATTTGAGGGTCAAATCATCTTGGGAGCTGATCCATAAGTGGTTGGGAGGCCGACCAATTCAATAAATGCGCCGTTTAACAGGTGCACAGGTTTTTGCGCCAACAACTGTGCATCGTGTGCATATGCGCGCATGGTACATTTCTGTTCTGCGCATGTGCGCGCACACCAAAATTCTGTAAAGAGCCCTTCAATTTTTTGGTTACTTTGTATAGTTTTTGACCTTTTTGCAATGCTATGAACTTAAATCAGTGCCATGAATGACTTCATTACTGTTTGACGATGTTGAGTTCTTGTCACCATGTGCGGACGAAATTTCAGTGATAACACATATGGTTGATGGTAGGCTCCAGATTGAGGTTTCCCCCTAGCATGAGGGTGCCCTCCAAATGGAAGTTGTCCTCTGGTGGGAGGATGCCTCCCATCTTGAGGTAGAGTTCTCGGAATTTGAGAACCCGACGTAAATGACTAACCGATACCACTGAATGGATTAAGACCACCAAGACCGGTCCCTCCGGGTTGTTGGATAGGTATCGAACTTCCTGGCATAACTTGGGTAGTAGTGGCAGTGGTAAAATTCAGTGCTCTATACCCAAAAGGGAGTGATGATGTAGGTCTTTGTGTTACTGGTGTCCCAATTGCAACTTGGCTAACCACCGCATTACCGACAGGGATAGTCAGAATGTGAGGGACCATTATGGAATGGGCCGTCTGGAGAGGAAAAGTAGACCTTGGGCCAACGGACGATGTGTTCAGACCAACGGATGGTGTGGTCATAAAGACGGTGGTACCGGTAAAATGGTTTAGGGGTACGGTGCAGGTAATAGGCATGTCGACACCTATTCCTGCTCCATAAATATCCCTCACCATACGTGGTGGACTTCAAACGATGTCTGTGGTCCCAAAAGGGTCGTCAGCTAAAGGGTTTGAATGAGACCCAGTCGAAATGTCAGAAGGATTGACGATGGCAAATTCACCAACTGAATTCAGTTGGAGGACACGTCGTTCATATCCCTCTGGAATGCGGAAAGCTTCCGGAGACTCTGAAACAATTTGAAAATTCTCTAAAGGAGTGGGAACTTCTTCTTGGGAAGTTTTAGTGTCTTGAACCTCGCTCTGTTGAGGAGATTCCTCCGTAGAATGAGGGGGTAAAGGGGTGTTCCCTTCCATATTTTCTGGAGGAAGTCCCTGTAGCCTCCGCAAACGGCGTGGAGGGTCGATGTTGGTGAAAAAGAGTCAACAAAAAAGATCTATGACCAACTACCGAAAATAAACAACATACGCTAATAGAATCTAAGAATCACAACCAAGCAAACATAACCTTCTCTCGATGACTGTACTAGTTGGTGATGAAATCCAACGTCACATGATCAAGTCAAGAAGGGGCGGGGATATGGTGGAATAGTTACAATGGCGACCTGCTTAATGGACTTACACCTTGGTGCAAGCTTCCATGCAGTAATTGTGGATTTACCCTCCAAGGAGCCCGAGTGAGTTTGACCAATGTCTGCTCCAGGTACAGTGAGACTTCCCTTCACTGTCAACTTGTGTAAGACCCTAAAGATTACGACCACTAAGGTTACCAATTCGCAGTCATCCCCTGGGCGGGTACACTCGATAGTCTGATCCGAACGTACGGGCAGGGTATCTAGCCCGAAATCAACTTGAAAGGCTTCCACTCAGTAATTGTGGATTTACCTTTAAGCGACCCCCATAATACGATCTGACCACTACAATCAGTCAAACCATGGAGGGATAATCTCCATAGCTCTCCCGAATGCGACCTTGTGCGTAACCCCTGTGTGAGAGGGGGATCCCAGACAGACTTATACGACAATTGGATTTGACTCTCCCTAACTCAGGATGCTAATGTTTGTTTTGGAAACTTTGGAGAGTTATGCTCATAGCCTAATCCAAAGTACTAGTCCTAGTCTACTGTTGGTGGAGGACTCCTAGAAAAGAAAATGTTCTAGGTAATTTTTTAATTAGCGTTCATTTTATAGATGTTCTTTACTCAAAAGGGGTGCATGGAAGTGAAACAGATGGAATTATGACTCGGTCTCCAAAAAATGCATCAAATATGATAAGCATTCATTTCTTTTTGATGAACATCTATTTATGAGAGAGAGAGAGTTCTTTTCACTAACAAGCACTAATAAGGAATGTCCTCAAACGAATTTTCTTCAATCAAATCCGATGTGGTGCTAAAACTTTTTGAAATACCTTCTAATATGAAAAATCAATCATGAAGATGTCTCTTTATTGTTTGTATGTGACTAATGGTTAATTCGAAACAACACTTTCCTTGCTAATTATCTTTTTGGATCAATGAAAATTAGACCAACACAAGAAGGTTTCATGCAAACAATACACCCTCTCGTTGTGATCAAAACAAGAAGCGAAAGAAAAGAAAAATCAAAGAAAAATCAAGAAATTCACACCAAAAGAAATGTCGAAGAACAATGACCTTAACTAAAACCAAATGAAAAGATATGTAGGTTTCTTATGTCCTTCACTAGAGTTTCTCACTCAGCCAAAAAGGAGAGAAAAAAAATGCATTGGTTTCAAACTCCCAATCAACAGAAAAACTCAATAACAATGAAGAAAGCTACAAAATCTAAACAACAAGGTGTTTGTTCTTCAAAAAGAAAGAATTTCAAAGTTGAATGAGAAGAAGAATTGACTCACAGGGAGGCTCAGCAAGTGAAACACAGAGGTAAAACCCTGAAAAAAGAAATTCTGGAAAGTTTTTTGGCCAAAAGAGGGCTGGCGCTCTGTTGTAAAGGGAAAGGAGCATTATAGCACTCTGTGTAAGGCACTCAGAGAGAGCCGATGCTCTGTTAACACAGCCACAGGGGCACTAGGTCCAAAAAGATCTGAAAATGTAAAAAAAAACAAAAAATTGCAGTCTAGTCTTGTCAATCAAGCTGAGTGTGATGGGGTAGAGGGTCAGTCAGCACATGAAATCAATAAAAAATGGGTGAACTAGGTCTGAGAACAATCAAGGTGTGAGACAAGGTCTATTGAGGAGAAATCAAAACAAAAAGGTTTTGATTCAAGGACTCCCCAGTGGAGTTGCCAGTTTCTATTGTAGGAAAATCTCCCTGTGGACAGGTAGATCGCCTCAAAGAGATAGATTCTTAACTCTAAGATAGAAAGTGCTTAATGTGGACACTGACTTCCTTTCATATCTATACAAACTAATGGATGAGGAGGAAGGAGAACAAAAGTAACTTTTTATCGACGTTTGTCCCTGCACGCTCTGAGTTGAGCTCCAACCTTTCGCTCCTCGATGACCCCCGTAGACAAAACAACAGTACGACCACTTCCTACTCTATTGATATTAGCTTGAAAATAGATCTATCTATCAACGATAAGTTCATGTAAGATCAAACACAAACTAGAAAGAAACAGACCAAGTGTGTCATATTAATGAGAACAATGACAATAGTAACTTACAATCATAGATGCGAATGTGACAACTTCATCAAGTTCCCTTTTTCTAACCCTTGCTCAAAAGATCCACGATCTGAATGATAGCAGCTTCGCTGATAACTCTCCTCTAGTTCATTGTGTGTTTCCTATGAGATCATAGGTTTCATGATAGCAATTCTTACCCCTTTCCACCATCATAGAGCCTTCTTATATAGGTTAAGAGAGGCTTAACCTCTTGAGGTATCTTTAGGGTAGGTTGAGGAATTCCCTCCTTAGATCAGGGATCTTCTGATTGAACCAAGAATTCGAATGCAACTGCCTTCCAAACTTGAAAGATCCTCCCCTTATTCTCCTCAACAAGCCAACCACTACCCATATTAGACAACGCTCCCTCAAAAGGGGCATCAGGGCGTTATAACGCTCCCTAGGAGGCTCAAGGGGAGCGCCAGTGCTCCAAAGATGGCCAACGCTCCTTCAGAGGGGCAGTTTGGTGCTATAACGCTTCCTAAGACCTTATAGAGGAGCGCCAATGCTCCTAAGGCTGATGTAGAGGAGCGCTCTCCTTCAAAACCCTAGTTTAAGAGCTCCTTTCATCTGGCAAGAGATTCTTGACTTCAGTTAACCATCTTTCTTCCTTCAACTCAGGTGTATGAGGTATTCTAAGTGTCTCCTTGGTGTCGTCATCATGGAAGTATGCTTTGTTTGATGTTTGCGACACTTGTGAACAACATGTGACACTTGCGATAGTTGTGAGGAACATGAGACACTTATCAAAGCGAGCAATATTGAGGTGTGACACTTAATATCTCATCAGGTCCCATCTTGTATAGATTTCCAGCTATAAGGGAGAAGTCTACAATGCACACTACTAGTTATTTCTTATGAGGAATTGTATACTCATTAGGTGCCATTTCTGTTGATAGGAAATGGACTATCTCTACGAAGTGGTCACCGACCTTTCTAATGTCTAGTAACTGTGCATCCGATAGTGCATCCTCCAAACTAGTGGGATCTTCTCCATGTTCCAACCTCGACAAGTGGTCAGGACCTTTGTTCATTCTTCCTATATTTACTATGATCTCAAAGTCATTTTCTTGAAATAAAAGCAGCCATCTACATATTCTACCCCCCAACACTGGCTTGTTGACTAGGTATTTCAACGTGGAGTGATCAATAAACATTTTAAAGTGTCCTCCCAACAAGTAGTGATGAAATTTCTGCAATGTGTACACCATGGCTAACCCTTCTCGCTTAGTGGTGGTGTAGTTGACCTCTACAATTGATAGCTTCCTGCTAGAAAAAGCTAATGGGTCATCAATATATCTTTCTCCAGGTTGTGCTAACACTACTCCTAAAGCAATGGAAGACGCATCAACATTCACATGAAACTACTTGGTCCAATCTGGGAAAACCAGAATATGTGCAATAACCATTTTTTGTTTCAGTGCGTCGAAGCTCTGCTGGCATTCTTCTATCCAACTAAACTGACAATCCTTCTTCAATAGTTTCTCCATAGGTGTTGTGATATGATCATATCCTTTAATGAACTTCTTGTAGTATCATGTGTGTCCCAACACAATGCGTAGCTATTTGACTGAAGTAGGAGGTGGCAGATCAACTATAATGGCAATTTTAGATGGATCAACCAACAATCCCTGCTTACATACAATATGACCTAACACCACTCCAAATAGTGAGAATAAGATGCACTTATTCAGGTTCAAGGCAATTTGACATTGCCTGCATTTGTCCAACATTAGCCTTAGACATTCAATATGATTCTTTAATAAACTAAAAATAGTCCAATCATTAAAGTATGCTTCTAGAAATTTATGAAAAAACTCCTTGAATGCTTCAACCACCACCCTAGAAAAAATGGTTGGGGCATTCTTCAATAAAAATGGCATCACTGTGTATTGGTAGGATCCCCATTCTATTGCAAATGTGGTCTTATGGTGATCTTCCTTGGCAATCTGAATCTAATGGTATCCTGAAAATCTACCTGTAAAAGAATATACTTCCTGGCCTCCCACATTATCTAACACTTTGTCGGTGAATGGTGTAGGGAAGGGATCATGCAAACATGCATCATTCATATTTCTAAGATCTACATAGATCCTGATCTCTCCCGTCTTCTTTTCTTGTACCACCATAGGGCTAATCCATTCTGACTCTTCAACATGTTCTATAATCCCTGCTTCTAGCATCTGTTGAGCTCAATCTTCACTTTCTCCTTATATTTAGGGTTCAATCTGTAAGGTATCTGTTTGAATAGTCTAGCATCTAGATTCAAAGGGATCCTCATCTCTCCCATAGGCCCTTTAATTCCCTTCATATCAATGTACTTGGTTGGAAACAAGTCTTGATATTCATGCAGTGATTCTGTAATTTTGTCAATAGTGGCAACATCCCAATAATCTCCAACATTTTCAAGCTTCGATGTCTTTTCTGTTCCAATATTGACCTTCTTAATCTTGATTGGTTGTCCAATGAATGGTAACTCAACTCATGGTCCTTCCACATCTCTTTGGCCTTCTGTTTCTGCGATGTTCACCTTCCTAGGATCATCGTCTTCATCAGCATTGATGTTGTAACAACCTTGCAATTTCTGGAGAGGCGCAACCCATTCATCCTCTTCTTGTTCCAAAGGAAGGCTAGATGCCTCCTCGAATAATTTCTATCTCACAATTTGTAATGCTTGATCTACTGAAGGATATTGACTTTCAAATAAGAAGGTGGTTACAAAATTCCGAGTCATACCTTTCCAATTTGTAGTGATGAGGCACAACTCTGCTCGAAGGTACTAGTTGATAGGTGTCGTGTCCAGTGTGTTGATGAATTTGAGCACCCACTATTCTTGGGGAATGTTTCTCCATGCTTCCTCGCAACTCCACACGTGGTCCTTTGGACAACTTCGACCTGTGTAGCGAGATTCACAACCTTCTACTTGTGCTGAGAACCGCTTTGTCATCAGGGTACGACATTGTACCCATTATGTAATGTTGTTTTTGTGTGTCCCCCACCATATCGTTGGGGTTTATTTCAGGGTCTCATCCATCACCAAAAATCTTTGTTGTATTGGTACACTTTCTTCAAAGTCCAACAAGAAGGTTTCTAAAGGATTTAGACCATCAAAGGTGGGTAAGTTACTTACTGTTGTGTCGATCCAACGAACTTCTCTGGTTAATCTAGCACATATTCTTGTAGATACTTCATACATATTATTCTTCCAGTTCTCCAGTGCTTCTTCTGAGTCTGATGAACATGCACTATCACTTCACTAGCTTAGGTTCCCATCGCCTTTAGGATTAATGTAATCTTGTTGTCTGGCTATTAATTTGTATATGTTTTCCAGTTCATATGCGTGGTCTTCTTCTCTGATAGGTTCTATGTATCATTGACCTTCATCTAGATCTAGAGGTGCAATGACCCTAAGGCCATCTCTTTCAAAAGGCATACATCTCTTCTTCTTCTTCAAATCAACCATAGTGGAATTATTGAAAGCCCAATCAATTCCTAACATCGCAGGTTAAGGACAACTATCATCAACTATCTCAATTACTTCAAAATCTACAAACGTTCTTACTTCGTTGATGTCCACAGGGACATGCTCTAATAATCCAAAGGGGCTAACAACTTGCTTATTGGCCATCCTGAGCCTAATAGGGGAATAGATCAACTTTGGTTTTCCCATCAGTGCTCAGGTTTGCTTCGTCATGACATTGACCTCCGACCCTAAGTCGAGGACCACATAATCTATCTCATACTCTCCTATTTGAGAATTCAAATGTAATTCCTTATTGGTCCTTCTCTTCTTACCGATTTGATGTACTGCCCTATTCAGTAAGGGGTATATATTTCCTATCTCATATTTTCTAATTAAAGTTTGTAGTTCTTGTGTAGTGTTATCATCCTAAATCAACTTAATACAACTATATAGAAATTACATGAACTTTATTACCTCTTTTCCTTCTTTTGGCAAAGAAGACTGATCAAATTCCAAAGGAATTCCATATTCTCTCACTTCTGGTCTTGCCTTCGATGAGGAACCCTGGCCTCCTTTGAATTCTTTTCTTGCCTCCTCAAACAATTGTCTTTCTTTCTTTGCATCAAACATTTGTGTTTTCTCTGTAGCTTTTCTGATTCCTGAATCTTATGTAGTATTTCCTTGGATCAGTCTGTATTCTCTTGTAACAATGCCTCCTCTAGTGATAAAAATGACTCTAGGGTCTCCTCTGTGAGGTTTAACATATTTCAGTTGCACTTGCAGGTTCTACTGAGGTCCTTGTCTTTCCTGAAGCTTATCTAGTTGTTGTGGGGTATTCTACCCTACGGACTAACAAGCTAGAGCTTTAAACTTGTACGCAGATCATGACCCTTCAGAAATAACTTTTAACCTTCTACCCCAATCTAAAACCCCTTTTCTCATGAAAACATGGGAAGAATCAACTAACCTTTTTATCGACGGTTGAAGTAGATCCTCCATTGAGCCTTTATCCCCTTGCTGCTGCTGCTCCTTCCAAAAAGCTTTCCTGCAATCAAGACAAAACTACACATGCATGCTATTGATCTACTAGAGGGTTAGAGATTGAACACAAATCAAATAACATAGATAAGACTCATGTATTTGGGACGGGAAAAGTATCTTTTTCATTAATCTCAATATGAATCAACTTACAATGATTTCAGAGATCGGCCACCGTTCCTCAATCCTGATCCTGGGCTCCTCCTCTTCTTTGTCCACCAACTGCTTTGCTTGAACTTATCCTAAAGCTTGAGGAAAGGCTAAAGGGTTGGGACAATAATGGACTTGGCAATTTTGGCAGAGTTTCTTTGCTATGATTTTTTACTCTCTTGAATAGTACCCCTACCCCTCCTTTTATAGGCTAGAATAAGCTAGGGTTTTAGGCAAACTCTCGGCCATGCATGGCTGGGAGTTCCAGTTAACTGACAAAAAGCTCTTCGTCCCGGCGGAAACTTTCCTGATTTTTTTCTTTGTTAGGTAAACGCGGGTTGTAGTGGGTCAGCCAACGTTCACATGCGTGCTACAGAAGGCCTGCCAGCGTCCCAACGCGCCCAGTGCTAGGTTAGGGCACGGGTTACTTGATTTAGGAGGTTTTTGAAGAGTCTGTTCAACATGGCTTTGGTAAGGAAAGGAAATGAGTAGGCCTGATGCCAGGTAAGCAAGGATAGTGCAATTTAGGGTTATAACAGATGCCCCCTAATGTGTGAGGTCAGAAGAGCATCTGATGGCCGAAATACATTACCAATTCTTTACCAATCTGTGCTGATATGCTGAATGAGTGAGCCCAGGAATCAGAAATTGGGAAGTGCCGTCTACAAACAATATCAAATGTCTCACCAAGGTGGACATACCCATGCTTAGGATAAATCAGAACCATGGCTACCAATCAAATACACTGTAGATCCATGTCAAATAACTATAAAGAGTAGCCGCGAACAATACACAGTGGAGCTACATCTTGAAATCAGAAAGATATACATAGAAAGTATCCATCTCTCAGAAGCTGATTCGGCCGGATGGATGTACTTCAGAGCTCGAGCAACAACTTCAAAGTCTTCTAAACTTGGGTAAGAGTGTAATGCGAGTGTATGACTACACTACCCAGAGGTCTTCGACGGCTCGTCGGTTATGGACTTGATAATATTGATGATCGGACTGAAGGCTTCAGTGATTTCGAACAAAGACTTGATTGGATGTTCAGGATGGCCGGGTATGTGGACAAGAGACATATTGCAGAGTGGACGACTCAGGCTAAGTAACAAACTTCCCTTGGACAAGAGCACGACAAGTGATAAGACTCAGGCAACATATCTGTTAATCATAAGCCTACGAAGCAGGAGGCAACGCAAACTCTCCATATGTTTGGAAGAGTAACCAAATGGTGGAGGACACAACTCAATATAGTGAGCAAGGCTACCTAAGGTCATACTAAATCCCAAAGTCTGATGAATCAAACAGACATATGTGCTTTATCCAAGGGTGACTCATAATGATGCTAATAAAGAAAATACTTTTCCCATCCTCTTTTTGGGGTATATTTGATTTTTTTTGTTCTTTTTGTTGATTTGGAAAAAAGAATAAAGGCATATTACATTACAGTGGAGGAACGAGCATAGCAAACATACAAGCTCAAGGCACAAGGACAAGACTGATGTTCTAGGAAATGATACTCGGGAAAAATCCTCCAGTGGCCAAAGGTGTTAAAACGCAAAAGCAAACTGTTACTAGGCTGATGGGTAAAGGATGCAAATGCGGTTGATAGAACACACAATGGTAACGTCCTTCGATGTAAGTTTAACGAGCCCAGAGAAGGGAAACTCGGTGATTTTTTATGTTTAGAGAGTCTAAAAAAACATAAAAGGAAACTCCATGGGGGTACCTTTTTTGTCAATAGTCTAGTCGGTTCGAAAAAGGGGTAAACTAGCACTGACTAGACGTCAATTCAAAACCATTTTAACGAGTGTGACAAGGACAAGATCACTCGGCGATTTTTTCAATTTTAAGGAGTCTGAAAAAAGCTTAACTATGGACTCCGTCAGGAATGTTCTTCTCGACCGTTTAACGAGTGTGAAAGAATAAGGTCACTCAACAATCTTTTCAATTTTAGGGAGTCTGAAAAGAGCTTAACTATGGACTCCGGGGGGGTTCCTTTTTCGTAAATTTAGTCCCTCAGGCCCGAAAAAGAAATAAAATTATACCTGAGGATACTCTTCTAAAGAATGGACATTCAATAGAGTATTCCTTTGTTCGTACAGTTGACCATCCGGACCGAAAAATGGGTAAACTACCGCCGGACAGACGTGACTTCAAATTTCAGTTTAACGAGCGTGAAGGGTCACAAGATCGCTCAGCAATCTTTTCATGTTTAAAGGGTATGAAAAGGGCTTAAAAGGAGACCCGTTTAAGGAATGTTCTTCTGGACCAGTTTAACGAGTGTGAAGAAACAAGGTCACTCGACAATCTTTTCATCTTTAAGGAGTCTGAAAAGGGCTTAAAGAAGACTCCATGATGGTTGCTTTTCTCAGTTAATCCGGACGAGATCGAAAAGCATAAATGCAGTCTCACCGGTTGTTTCTTTTGGGTCTCAAAGCTAGCTTGAAGAACAACAAAGGTAGCCCATGATTGACACTTTGTGGGTCGATGTCAGGTATCGCTTCGTAAGACCCAGCAACAACGTCGCAAAATTCTTTGAAAAGATCCGTGTAAATCTGAATCTCTTCGGGGGAGCAATCCTCTCTGACGAAGACACTCTCCATGACGCCAGGGTTTTGGGAGATATTGATAGGTATCGTTGCAGCGATAGTTGCCATATTTCCCTCAGCACAAATATCCTGTGTAGCCAAGAGGTTAATGGGACAAGGCTGATCTCCCGTCATGGTTATAGTGAATTCTCCTGCCTCGATTCGGTGTAACTCTGGGGGGAAGTATGATCTGTGATGAAGATCATCCCAGGGTTTGTCCAGACCAGTCATTGCTTTGATTATGGCTTCGTCAGAAGGCAAGAATAAATCTAACGAATCGGTGTTGACAAGAGAATCCTGAGCCCAGATAGGCTCAAGGAGTGGATCCAACTCTGGTGCAGGAATCGGATCAGGAGTAGCTGAAGTTTGCTGAACCAAAGAGTACGCTACTTCAGCGGCCGACAAGGGCGTAGACATGCCCGCATGCCCTGTCGCATCCATCGTGTCTGATGGGGAAGGAAGAGTCCACGGATCCTGAAAGTAAGTCGTGCGGAACGACGAAACATGGAAAATCTCAGCCTTGTGGTGAGTCGATATAAACTTGACATCACCTTGAGGAGGTGGGTAGTCGAAGGTACCCATCAAAGATCGGCACAAACCAACTCCTATGTTGACGACACCGTCTTGAGGATTATCTACCATGGGAACCGTGGATGCCCCCAAGGCTGGGTCAGGTCGAGAGAAGGACAACTGATCAATAGTCACTATCTGGCCTTCATGTGGAAACAATAGGACTCAGAATATTGGAGCAACCACCGGTTGCATTGCATAAGTCCAACTACGACCTAACAATAGATTGTAGTCGATGGGGGCATCAACTACCTCTACTTCGATGCACGCAGTCTTCCCCCCTAACTGCACAGGGAAAGAAGGAATGATGCCATGCGGTTGGAAAGAACGACCATCGAACGCAGTAAGGAGAGTAGGTGACAGAGACAACTTAGGTTGACCGATGGCTTTCCATCATGCTAAGGACATAACGCAAGTTGAAGCGCCCTCATCTACCACCGTGCGGAAGATGTTTCGTGTAAAATTTTTCGTGGGGTGAGCCACTACTATTTGAAACGTGACGTGGTAAGGAAAATGAGGTTTCAAGTCAGTCTTATCTAACATGATGGTTCCCGGGTTACAAGTCTCAGTAGAGCCTAAAGCAGTCAACAAGGCTTTCCTCTGAGTAGGGAAACTTTGGAGGACTTCGAAAGCGGACATAGCACAAGGGGTTTGTGATAAATCTTCCACCACAGAGTAGTTCTGGGCGGCCCTTGCTTTTGGATTATGAGAAGCTCTCTTAAACGCACCTTTTGGGATGCGATTCATGGTCTCACCCAACGTCTTCTTGATCTGTAGAGGAAGAGATGGGATCTCGGATTCTTTTCCCTTCTCAGAGGCGCTTCCTTTGCTATAGTCGTGTGCTCTAGTCGTAATGAAAGCGTCACTTTTCATCATATATATGTTCGCAGAAGATGAACTATTTGGGGGAGGGCAGTTTTCATGGCTGCCCCCTTCCGTACTTGCAGAGGCTTGAGTTAAATTCTGCCCATGCTGAAAGGGATTAGTCAACACAGCTTGTTGATGCTGCGTGACAAACTTCTGGGCCTCCGCAAGTCGAGGGCATAAGTGGGTTGGGTGGTCTTCCGCACAAAGGTTGCACAGATACCTCGCCTTCCTCTTTTCCGTAGTGCCCTCGCCAACATTATCAGTTTGTTTCTTATCCCCCTTACTCTTCTTGCGTTGTTTTTTATTTCCTTCAGGCTGCTAGTTGGCCTTTGGGTTAGTCGTCTATACAGAGTGTACTTTCGACGTTTGAGTAGGAGGAGAAACCAAAGCAGGAATTTGGCTGGCCGCTGAGTGTTGTATAGATAACTGCTGCAATTGTTTAGTCAATTTCTCAGCGGGCTTGGTTTGTGCCGAACCAACAATACCATCAGCATGTGGTCCGACTCTCTGTCTGGTTTTGTTCAGAATCGACTGTGGTGCATCCGGCAGGATGGTGTACAATTGACCAGACTGAGAATAGATAAGCTCAAACTATTGAGCCCTCATGATGGCCTCTTCCTTGGAGAAGACCCCTGAAGTTGCGACATCTTTGGATAACTGTGGAACTAAAGACTTAAGGAACCACTCAAGAAGGAATGATGGTGGGACGGGTACCTTGATAAGACTCTTTCAGCGTCGCCACTCTCGAATATGATCCGAGATATGGTCCACTAACGTTTTCTCGAAATTGGCTAGCAACTCTGTGCCGGCGTCGTATCTCACAGGTAACTGGAAATGGTTAAGGAAAGCCATAGCCAATTCACCAAAAAAGGAATATCGTGAACGATCAAGCTCTATGTACCATTTCGCGGCACTCCCAATCAGAGTGCGTTGAAACAATCGCAATTGGATGGAGTCATCTTTCAGTGAGTTAGATGAACACCATAAGTGGAAAGTGGTCACATGATCACCTGGATCTTCATTAGGCTTGGCTTCGAACTTTGGGATGTTCGAAGGCAACTTCGTCGGCATAGGAGGCCAACGCGGATCGTGACAGATAGGATTATTCAACAACTGTGTTAAATCCGGCAAGTGTAACGTTGCCAAGAAAGGTATTTTAGGCTGCTGCTGATAGCCAGGATAAAAGGGTCCTGGAGTTTGACTGGCACCAGGTTGCCAGGAAAAGTTTGGCTGCTGGGCCGGGTTCTGGTAGAAACCATTGCCCTGACCAGCGTAAGGGTTTTGCATTTGAGGAGACATCATTTGCTGATTCCCCATGAAGGACATAGGATGTTGGGCGTTCATCGTATTAGACGGAGTTTGGGAAAGATTCCCCCATGCCAGTCCTATGGGGAGAGGCATAGAGGCCTGTCCAGGGTTCCATTGACTATGGAAAGAATTACCCCAAAACGACATTCCAGACGAAGGAACGGATCCTTGTCCTGAGTTCCAAGGTCCTGGTATATGTGCCCCCAGCGTGGGAATAGTACCCTGTGCCGGCGTAGACTGTCCAAAAATGGGTGTGCCCCCTGATGGGAAAGCAGCAGATGCGAAAGTGTTATTACCAACCTTCCCGTTCCAAACAAATGATGACGAACCTACCGGATGAGTTTGCGCAGGTGTTCCTTGACTTTTGGCTCCAAGTGGACTTGTGTGTGCAGGCTGCCCGACGGACTGCTAATGCAATCCACTAAGCGAAGGGGACGAAGGAGGGATATGACCCCCAGCGTAAGGAAAAGCATTGAAAGGGACAGGAATGCCCCCAAGTTGACATTGTAAGGGAGCGTTAGAGCTCCCTGCCCCCAGACCCAAAGTCTGTGAAATGGAAGAAGTGAGTGCAGGACTTGTTCCTGAACTAGGCATACCGTATGAAAACGGAGGGCCGATTGCACTAGGTGTGTAAGGAGGTGTGGCCACCGCGATAGATGGAATCAGACCACTGTGTGACGTAGTTGCGGCTGAGACCATGGTGKCCCGGACCGACGACAAAGGCAAGTTAGGAGAAGCTTCTCCTGTGGTAACAATAKTGATAGGAATGGAAGAATTCCCAGAGATTTGTTCCATAACTGGGTTAGGYGCTGATAGGCGTTCGTAAAATTGAATTGGCACAATAATGTCTGGCCAAATATCAGCRTTTGAGGTCTCAACCGATCCAAGATTGGCGGCTGATTCCTCCGAGAGTTGTTCGGGCTCAATGGTTTGAAACTCGGTTGCTTCGAAAGACCCTCGTTGGTCTAACTTCCRCARCAGAGGTGGCGGGGGTGGCTCCAGTATAACCGGCGGCAGGCCCAGAAGCCTTCGTGACCGRCGGAGCTATGAATCCTCCATTGTGTGAGAAGATTCTTGACACRCTAAGGTATTCTACACGAACAAACAGTAACACACATTAAAAGAAAKCCCCTAGAGGATAAATCAAGCAAGCACTAAACTAGTAGGAAGAATAGTTACAACAACCAACACTAGAGCAACTTACCGGTGCAAGTGMAACTCGAATACGGAAGCACCCTCCAGGTATACTCTGCAAAGMRTTGGTCCGATGTCTGTCYTAGGTACCGCGGTATACCYCCGCAGTCACCTGTGTATGTCCCTAAAAAAGATAGGTAACTAGTTTKCCAGCACGTGAACAACTATCAGGCGGGTACAGTCGGCAGTCGGGTAGACCATAATGAGCAGGGTATCAAGCCCRAAACCTGTCAAGGGTATCGAGAGCAAATGGTCCGGAAGACGACTGAGGACCTCGAAYGGATTCAAGACCCACGAAGCTCCGTGGCAAATGCAAACGACGAAATCCCTTAACAGATCCTCTATATGTGTTCTCCGCAAYGCTCGGTCCAACTTTGGAGGGGTTATCTCCGCTACCTTTCCTTACGTGACCTCGTGTTTAGCCCCTGTGTTAGAGGGGGGTCCTGAATAAATTTCCGTAACTGRACTTCTACACTCCCTATTGACAGACTCCAATGTTTGGTTTGGGTGGCCTTGGAGAATTTACTCTCCAACCTATTCCAAGGCCCTATTCTTAATCTAGTGTATGCACCCTACAAACAGAAAAGTCTACTTGATTTTATTTAGCGTTGCTTTTAATGGGTTTTTTAAAGTCACAAGATGCGAAAGTGAAACTGATGGTGTGTAAAAGGACGCAAAGCAACATGAACAAAAATGCTTGGAAACAAACTTTTACGAAAATGCAAAACCAACAACTTTTTTTTTAGTAAAAAAGACTTCTTTTCTTTTCCAGCTTACTAAGATTTCATGCAGTAAATATGAAGGACTTTCGCTCAGATCTACGATCTACTAGACATGCACTGCAAAAACTTATGCAAAAAGACTTCTTTCCAAGCTACCGATGCAACAACACAATCTTCAAATCAAGAAGAAAATGATTTTTTTTTATATTTTTTATTTTATTTTATTTTATTGCAAAATCACGCAACAAGGAAAAATGATGACAAGATCAAAACCAAGAGAAATAAAAGAAAACTCTGGCTAAAGCACAGATCGCAACCAGAATCAGAGCACAAAATGCGAAAAAAGAAGTCAAGATATCACCGATTCTAACACTTGCCTAAAAACCATAAAACAAATATTTTTTCTCTTTTGTCTTTTCTATCAAAAAATCTAATAACAAACACAAGCTAAGGGGGAAATGCCCTAACCTGCTGACTGTGCAGCCCGAGACTCCAGACCCCTGAGAGGAGCTCTTCTCACCACAGGAGGGGATGACTGCCCCACCCAAGCTGAAAAGCTGCCAATCAAGCCCGCGACTATCACCAAGACAGCACGCGTGTAAATCTGAATCTCTTCGGGGGAGAAATCCTCTCCGACGAAGACACTCTCCATGACGCCAGGGTTTCGGGAGATATTGATAGGTATCATTGCAGTGATAGTTGCCATATTTCCCTCAGCACAAATATCCTGTGTAGCCAAGAGGTTAATGGGACAAGGCTGATCTCCCGTCATGGTTATAGTGAATTCTCCTGCCTCGATTCGGTGTAACTCTGGGGGGAAGTATGATCTGTGATGAAGATCATCCCAGGGTTTGTCCAGACCAGTCATTGCTTTGATTATGGCTTCGTCAGAAGGCAAGAATAAATCTAACGAATCGGTGTTGACAAGAGAATCCTGAGCCCAGATAGGCTCAAGGAGTGGATCCAACTCTGGTGCAGGAATCGGATCAGGAGTAGCTGAAGTTTGCTGAACCAAAGAGTACGCTACTTCAGCGGCCGACAAGGGCGTAGACATGCCCGCATGCCCTGTCGCATCCATCGTGTCTGATGGGGAAGGAAGAGTCCACGGATCCTGAAAGTAAGTCGTGCGGAACGACGAAACATGGAAAATCTCAGCCTTGTGGTGAGTCGATATAAACTTGACATCACCTTGAGGAGGTGGGTAGTCGAAGGTACCCATCAAAGATCGGCACAAACCAACTCCTATGTTGACGACACCGTCTTGAGGATTATCTACCATGGGAACCGTGGATGCCCCCAAGGCTGGGTCAGGTCGAGAGAAGGACAACTGATCAATAGTCACTATCTGGCCTTCATGTGGAAACAATAGGACTCAGAATATTGGAGCAACCACCGGTTGCATTGCATAAGTCCAACTACGACCTAACAATAGATTGTAGTCGATGGGGGCATCAACTACCTCTACTTCGATGCACGCAGTCTTCCCCCCTAACTGCACAGGGAAAGAAGGAATGATGCCATGCGGTTGGAAAGAACGACCATCGAACGCAGTAAGGAGAGTAGGTGACAGAGACAACTTAGGTTGACCGATGGCTTTCCATCATGCTAAGGACATAACGCAAGTTGAAGCGCCCTCATCTACCACCGTGCGGAAGATGTTTCGTGTAAAATTTTTCGTGGGGTGAGCCACTACTATTTGAAACGTGACGTGGTAAGGAAAATGAGGTTTCAAGTCAGTCTTATCTAACATGATGGTTCCCGGGTTACAAGTCTCAGTAGAGCCTAAAGCAGTCAACAAGGCTTTCCTCTGAGTAGGGAAACTTTGGAGGACTTCGAAAGCGGACATAGCACAAGGGGTTTGTGATAAATCTTCCACCACAGAGTAGTTCTGGGCGGCCCTTGCTTTTGGATTATGAGAAGCTCTCTTAAACGCACCTTTTGGGATGCGATTCATGGTCTCACCCAACGTCTTCTTGATCTGTAGAGGAAGAGATGGGATCTCGGATTCTTTTCCCTTCTCAGAGGCGCTTCCTTTGCTATAGTCGTGTGCTCTAGTCGTAATGAAAGCGTCACTTTTCATCATATATATGTTCGCAGAAGATGAACTATTTGGGGGAGGGCAGTTTTCATGGCTGCCCCCTTCCGTACTTGCAGAGGCTTGAGTTAAATTCTGCCCATGCTGAAAGGGATTAGTCAACACAGCTTGTTGATGCTGCGTGACAAACTTCTGGGCCTCCGCAAGTCGAGGGCATAAGTGGGTTGGGTGGTCTTCCGCACAAAGGTTGCACAGATACCTCGCCTTCCTCTTTTCCGTAGTGCCCTCGCCAACATTATCAGTTTGTTTCTTATCCCCCTTACTCTTCTTGCGTTGTTTTTTATTTCCTTCAGGCTGCTAGTTGGCCTTTGGGTTAGTCGTCTATACAGAGTGTACTTTCGACGTTTGAGTAGGAGGAGAAACCAAAGCAGGAATTTGGCTGGCCGCTGAGTGTTGTATAGATAACTGCTGCAATTGTTTAGTCAATTTCTCAGCGGGCTTGGTTTGTGCCGAACCAACAATACCATCAGCATGTGGTCCGACTCTCTGTCTGGTTTTGTTCAGAATCGACTGTGGTGCATCCGGCAGGATGGTGTACAATTGACCAGACTGAGAATAGATAAGCTCAAACTATTGAGCCCTCATGATGGCCTCTTCCTTGGAGAAGACCCCTGAAGTTGCGACATCTTTGGATAACTGTGGAACTAAAGACTTAAGGAACCACTCAAGAAGGAATGATGGTGGGACGGGTACCTTGATAAGACTCTTTCAGCGTCGCCACTCTCGAATATGATCCGAGATATGGTCCACTAACGTTTTCTCGAAATTGGCTAGCAACTCTGTGCCGGCGTCGTATCTCACAGGTAACTGGAAATGGTTAAGGAAAGCCATAGCCAATTCACCAAAAAAGGAATATCGTGAACGATCAAGCTCTATGTACCATTTCGCGGCACTCCCAATCAGAGTGCGTTGAAACAATCGCAATTGGATGGAGTCATCTTTCAGTGAGTTAGATGAACACCATAAGTGGAAAGTGGTCACATGATCACCTGGATCTTCATTAGGCTTGGCTTCGAACTTTGGGATGTTCGAAGGCAACTTCGTCGGCATAGGAGGCCAACGCGGATCGTGACAGATAGGATTATTCAACAACTGTGTTAAATCCGGCAAGTGTAACGTTGCCAAGAAAGGTATTTTAGGCTGCTGCTGATAGCCAGGATAAAAGGGTCCTGGAGTTTGACTGGCACCAGGTTGCCAGGAAAAGTTTGGCTGCTGGGCCGGGTTCTGGTAGAAACCATTGCCCTGACCAGCGTAAGGGTTTTGCATTTGAGGAGACATCATTTGCTGATTCCCCATGAAGGACATAGGATGTTGGGCGTTCATCGTATTAGACGGAGTTTGGGAAAGATTCCCCCATGCCAGTCCTATGGGGAGAGGCATAGAGGCCTGTCCAGGGTTCCATTGACTATGGAAAGAATTACCCCAAAACGACATTCCAGACGAAGGAACGGATCCTTGTCCTGAGTTCCAAGGTCCTGGTATATGTGCCCCCAGCGTGGGAATAGTACCCTGTGCCGGCGTAGACTGTCCAAAAATGGGTGTGCCCCCTGATGGGAAAGCAGCAGATGCGAAAGTGTTATTACCAACCTTCCCGTTCCAAACAAATGATGACGAACCTACCGGATGAGTTTGCGCAGGTGTTCCTTGACTTTTGGCTCCAAGTGGACTTGTGTGTGCAGGCTGCCCGACGGACTGCTAATGCAATCCACTAAGCGAAGGGGACGAAGGAGGGATATGACCCCCAGCGTAAGGAAAAGCATTGAAAGGGACAGGAATGCCCCCAAGTTGACATTGTAAGGGAGCGTTAGAGCTCCCTGCCCCCAGACCCAAAGTCTGTGAAATGGAAGAAGTGAGTGCAGGACTTGTTCCTGAACTAGGCATACCGTATGAAAACGGAGGGCCGATTGCACTAGGTGTGTAAGGAGGTGTGGCCACCGCGATAGATGGAATCAGACCACTGTGTGACGTAGTTGCGGCTGAGACCATGGTGGCCCGGACCGACGACAAAGGCAAGTTAGGAGAAGCTTCTCCTGTGGTAACAATAGTGATAGGAATGGAAGAATTCCCAGAGATTTGTTCCATAACTGGGTTAGGCGCTGATAGGCGTTCGTAAAATTGAATTGGCACAATAATGTCTGGCCAAATATCAGCGTTTGAGGTCTCAACCGATCCAAGATTGGCGGCTGATTCCTCCGAGAGTTGTTCGGGCTCAATGGTTTGAAACTCGGTTGCTTCGAAAGACCCTCGTTGGTCTAACTTCCACAGCAGAGGTGGCGGGGGTGGCTCCAGTATAACCGGCGGCAGGCCCAGAAGCCTTCGTGACCGGCGGAGCTATGAATCCTCCATTGTGTGAGAAGATTCTTGACACACTAAGGTATTCTACACGAACAAACAGTAACACACATTAAAAGAAATCCCCTAGAGGATAAATCAAGCAAGCACTAAACTAGTAGGAAGAATAGTTACAACAACCAACACTAGAGCAACTTACCGGTGCAAGTGCAACTCGAATACGGAAGCACCCTCCAGGTATACTCTGCAAAGCATTGGTCCGATGTCTGTCTTAGGTACCGCGGTATACCCCCGCAGTCACCTGTGTATGTCCCTAAAAAAGATAGGTAACTAGTTTGCCAGCACGTGAACAACTATCAGGCGGGTACAGTCGGCAGTCGGGTAGACCATAATGAGCAGGGTATCAAGCCCAAAACCTGTCAAGGGTATCGAGAGCAAATGGTCCGGAAGACGACTGAGGACCTCGAACGGATTCAAGACCCACGAAGCTCCGTGGCAAATGCAAACGACGAAATCCCTTAACAGATCCTCTATATGTGTTCTCCGCAATGCTCGGTCCAACTTTGGAGGGGTTATCTCCGCTACCTTTCCTTACGTGACCTCGTGTTTAGCCCCTGTGTTAGAGGGGGGTCCTGAATAAATTTCCGTAACTGGACTTCTACACTCCCTATTGACAGACTCCAATGTTTGGTTTGGGTGGCCTTGGAGAATTTACTCTCCAACCTATTCCAAGGCCCTATTCTTAATCTAGTGTATGCACCCTACAAACAGAAAAGTCTACTTGATTTTATTTAGCGTTGCTTTTAATGGGTTTTTTAAAGTCACAAGATGCGAAATTGAAACTGATGGTGTGTAAAAGGACGCAAAGCAACATGAACAAAAATGCTTGGAAACAAACTTTTACGAAAATGCAAAACCAACAACTTTTTTTTTAGTAAAAAAGACTTCTTTTCTTTTCCAGCTTACTAAGATTTCATGCA